>WJFB01003076.1:0-14882 GCA_009870185.1 Pygmarrhopalites habei
ATGAGCTTTAAAAAGAGAAAAAATAACAATACAGGACATGGCACACACACACACAACATTAGTATATTTTTGAATTCAAAGTCCAAGGAAATATTGATAAAATAATAATGATAAAGCCATATCATAATGAAGCCCTTGTTTTCCTCCGTCAAAATACCGAGAATTATAGAAGGGGTAATGTATGCAGCCGTGCAGCATGCTCGCTTTATTTTGGTCTGTGACCACTCAAAAGTCAACTCTGTGTTTTTAATCCCCAGTAGTGTTAATATATATACTTTTTAAAAATTCTGAGAATCGACTTTATGATGCCCTGGAATCGACTGGTCGATTAGAATCGACGGATTGAGAAACGCTGCCGTACGTGACAATTTACACACAACATTCCCTATATAATCCTATGCTTTTTTCTACAAGTACCCCATCACTTCTGGGTATCCTCCCTCATCGTCCGGCATGTGTCTAAGTAGATGTGTGTGTGTGCCTGTGTGTGATTTTTACGATGTGTTTATGGATAAAAAAATTTTGACAAGGCATCCCCCTCTTTTTCTATTTCTCTATTGTCATGATATAGTGAACTGGAAAGTGGAACTGTCATCACAGATGAAAAAAATAAACAAAAAGTTTTTTAAAACAAATAAAGTGATAAGAGAGAGAGAGAGAGAGGGATGTAAATACATACTGGTGCAACAGGTATAGGGTCCGATAGAGCAGACAGAGAGTCACCAGTCATACTACACACGTTAGATACACACACACTCGTTACAAGCTGTTGTAGTTACAATAAACCTACCTAGAATCTCAAATTAGGAGGAGGAGGGGAAAAAATCAACATTTCTTACCTCAGAGTTCAATGACTATGCCAGGAGAAGCTGTTCAGTCCCCTTCCTTCTGGAACAGGTAGAAATGGAGGTCAGAGGAGGACTCGTGGTGATTTATCATCTTCCTACTCTCTCTCTCTCTCTCTTACGACTCTTTTTGTGCCATGATTTTTTAAAGTAGGTCTCCCTCCCTAATTGATTTTAGATGACACGGAGGAGAAGGTAGAATTTTCCACGTGTAGTGGTGAGTTTTTCCATACTTGGAAAATTAAGAATCAGACGAGTGTGTCATCCCTGGAGCGGAAGTTGATATTTTATATTATCAACTGGGACTCCACACACATTCCGGTATATCCATATCCGTGTGTGTGTACTGTGTACGTGTGTGTGTATCTTGGAGAATAGACAGATTGTAAAATTCCAAGGAGAGAATGGATCAATTTTGACTGTCCTCCACACACACACACTCACTCACTCTCTGTTTGTTTTGGTTTATACTAACGGAGAGAGAAAATATGGATTTATATGGACAGATAGAAAATTTAGTGACAGGATCTTCCAGTCCTCAGTTTAAAACCTACATATTTATTTCTATTGACGTAAATAAACCTTGTAACCATCATGAACCACATGTTAGCGGCTGTCAAAATCTCAATGTAATCTTCATTCCGTATACCATGAATGTATTGTCGATAGAATGGTAGATATCTCCGGTCTCTCTACTCCACTCCAGGAACACACACGCACACACAGCACTTTTCTTATACCAAAAGGAGGGAATAGAATTTATCAACGAATCCTCATATACTATTTGACGTGGTCCATGCAAATATTGGAAAATTGTTTCTATGAACTCATCATATCAATGGTCCTCCTCCTCCTCCGTGTGTGTGTGTGTTTCTCTTTGACAAATTTCCAGTCAACTCAAATAGTGACAAGCTCTTCCCTTCTTTCGATGAAAGTATTTTTCCACAAGGATCACACACACACATACAAGTAGGTCTGCCTGTCAGGGGCCAGGACACCACTTTAAAACTTTACTCTCGTGTATCCTTGCCATTTACCAGTTATTTACTACTTGTATTACTGCTCTTATCTAACCACCCAACAGTTGTATATGGTAATTATGCACACTTTTTCACTCCTCCAAGTCTAGTCGACTTGGATCTTCTATAAGAACATCTCCAGATTTGCAAGAGGGAAATCAAGAGGAGACACCCATTTAAAAAAAAAATTCTCAATATTTAGCTTGCTTTGGGTGTAATTGGAGTCAATTCACGGACTTGAGCTGCTTGAAATTTCATGTCAGTTCAAATTATCCGACTTCTAGTCTACCCTTGAGTCATCAGTTTATGAAAAAATGTCCATAGTCCAAGTTCTATCGAATCACAATTTTTTTGTGATCTTTTAAAAATGTCCTTCCATCCAGACTAGTCAGTCCAAGGATCAAATTTCAACACACTTTATTGTTGTGTACTGTGTGTAAAATTTCTTCAAGTTTAAATCAAGATTGGAATTTGATTTTAAATTTACTATTACTGTTGACTGCAAATTTGAAGGGCCGACATTTGTTGTCCCCTCTTCTTCTTTTTTAATCAATAACATTAACAAAATAAAAAGAGGAGACAAAGAGAGACAGTACACAACAACAATGACAATGTGTTCAGTAAATATGAAGCAATGATTCTCTTCAACTTACATTCATATTTTTGACACACAACATTTTTACTTTATCATCTTTTTTATATTTTGTCAACAAATCGGGAAGAAATGATGGTCATTGTCATTGTGTTTGGGATTATCTGTCAAAGATCCTTTCTCTCTTTCTCTTAATTCTTGACGATCCTTTCGACATTTCAAAACAAAACAATCAGTACACACACAAAATATGAGCGCAAGCCGGTCTGGCTCGTGGTTTTTTCTGATGATTTAATAAATTTATCTATAATTCACCTTTTTTATCGTCCGTCTAACGAAATAAAGGTATGTAAGTAGTTGACTAGTTGAAGTTCAACTACAGAAATAGCAGAAAAAGGATGAAAGAAAAAAGAACGGCTAAAGTCCTTTGAGGTAGAAAAGTCTCTTTATTTTATTTGTCAACAATGTTTATTTATTAATTTTGTTGTAAAGTTGATCAACATCTCTTGTTTTGATTTTGAGAATGACTTTATACACGTCCAATTGTGTGTGTGAGAGAAAGAGAGTGTGTGTGTTTTTCCTTGTGACTCATTTTTTTCACAGATCATATTCTAATAACTTACATACGGAAAGAGAGAGAGAGAGAGTAAAAAATATTTTCATCATTCTCTGATTTCCCTGATTCAAAAATTGTTTATTTTTCTGATTTGTGTGAGTTGTGTAAGCCCTTTATGTATAATGTTTATCGCTGTATTGAATAAATAAGCAAAATTGAATACAAACATAATTCAATGACTCATCACACTACCTGTTTGCTAATTATGTGAAAAACTTTTTGAGAAATCTGTGAGATCTACATTTTCATTTTTTGAAAATCTTGGACACGTTTGGAGTAACTGTTGCGTAACATTTTATGTCATCGGGACTAAAAATTCCGTAAAAGAGAAAAATAATGAATTCACAAGAACAATTATTGTCACACAATGTGAATTTTCTTATACAATGATATGACTAAAGACTAATATTGACACGTTGTGCGTATGTGTCAATGAACTTGATTTTTATTCTTAGGTCCACCTTGACAGTGACAATGATTCGTTACTTACATAAATTTCAGCCCAGCTTTACCCACATAACTCCCAAGAATGTGTGTGGGTTGTATTATTTTCCACGTACACCTGTCTCAATAACTGATGGTACAGGAAATGATGAAATTACATGGAAAAATGGGTATAATTTATACCCATTATAATGGCATACGCTCTGGTAATGGCGTTACATATCATTGATTCCGAGCAAAAAAATGGAGTGACTGGTCTCAGGTATACGGAACGAAAAACCAACGTAAATGAGATGGAGGAGGACCTTGGAAAAGTCTAATGATTTCCTCGGAAAGAAACACCTGACCCGTAATTCTAACTTTATGTGAAATATGCAGTACAGAAGGGATTTCTATATCATATTTCATTGTAAAATTGGACAAAAGAATCGCCCTAGATTTTTGTGAAATATGATATAGAAATCCCTTCTGTACTGCATATTTCACAAAAATCTAGGGCGATTCTTTTGTCCAATTAAATATTTTTGAAAAACAAATCCCCAACTTTCTATCAATGAGAATGCGATGGTCAAAAAATGTTGAGTGTAATTTTAAGGATGCACGGGTGTCATTTGAGTAGTGAAAGTTCCGCAATCCCCCTGCATTCGTGTTATACAATGTCAAATAAAAATAGGAAAAGACAAAGACATTTTTTTGAGAGGAGGGGGGATCAAATGACAGAGTGTCTGATGGAAGACGACTTGGACTGATGAAATAGCGACAAGGACTTGGGTTCTGTTCATTCGACTCGTCAATCGTAAATCGTAATTAATCCTTATCAGCACATTACATTTGTAAATAGTATACAATTTAAATAATAATATGAGTTGTATAATAACTGTATGTAATATTAATCTGAATCAAGTATCTGGATTGATGCATGATCAGAATGTATGACTTTTCTAAATAATACCAGCGTAATTTCTTTGAAAGGTTATTCCACTTGACACACACGCACACAATACGAGTGTTACAGTACAAATCATAGTAGTATGGTACTTTAGTCAAATGCCAGAAAGGATGAAGAAGGAGACTGAGTGGAATATCGTCGTCAATTTTTGATTAGGGGAAAAGAAGGCGTGGATGAGAGTATTCAATGAGCTTCTCTACTAATTCATTCATAAAATTTTAAAATGCTAATCAATTTAAGAGAGCGGATGAAACTGTGCACTCCTAATTGTTCCTATAGTATAGTATTAGTATTAAGTAGTAATATGTAGTAGTCCATGATTTATCTCCAGTACGACTTGGCGTGTAAGGAGACTCTTCTCTCTAAGGAGGTCTAAAAATATCTCCAAAAACTTGAACAAACTGGTTTCTGACGTAAATTACATTGTAGATATACAAGGGAAACAGATTTCAGTTTACACACACGTACTGCATGCATATTATGCAGTGGGAGAGGAGGAGGAAGGAGGGGACAACATTTATTTGTCTGATTCCATTTTTAATTGTATTATTATTTCATTGGTACACAATATTCATGAGAAACCACTGCAACCAAGTTGAGTGGTGGGTCATTTTAATCTAATTAATTTCAGACAATAAAAAACGACGAAGGGGTAACTACAATTAGGATTATTACATAATGAAGGATGGATGAATTGGAGTCAAATCTTAATGTCTTTCCACACAAAATACTCTTCTGTTTTTCCTCACAAAGAAGTCTCGGCATCTTAATAGATAAGAAACCCGTTTAGAACAAGAACTTTTCATGTAAAGTCTTGAATTGACCCCTACACTCTCATTTTGACTTTGTCAAATATTACAAAAAAAATTGAAAATACGTTTGAAAGGATATTTCGTGGCATTGAAAATGAAACTACGCAATTAACCAATTAAAAATAAAGTGTCTAAAAATAATTAAGTGTGTGATCACATGAGGTTTGTAAATGATATCAACATCAAGTTGTTCATGAATGGATTGTATCATCATAATATTTTAAGCTCTAATTTTTAATTAGAGTTCATATTAATTTCCCCCTCTCTCAGATTCTGATATTTAGCACGCAGAATTTCCATTGATATTGAACGTGTAAGATTTCCTCATCTTTTTCTGTGTATTTAAAGTAGCTAGAACTTGACTATTAATACTTTCACGTGTGACACACACACATTTGTGTTACATGAAGGTGGAGGACATAATTTGCAATCCAAAACCAGGCATGATTAATTGTGGGAAAAGGGGGGACACTAATCAGGACGTGTAAATAATCTAGTGCTTAATAAAGTGTCTAGGGATCCCCCAGTCTCTTTCTGCTTATCCTAATCATCATTCATACAAGTATTCAACATGGAGATGTAGCAATACTATTAAACACACACATTGACAGTCTCAATAATTTGTTTTCGTGACTCGATCTTCCTCGACGGTTTTTTTCAACTTTCCATGATAAAGTTTGTTGTTGCGTTTGCCAGAATAAATTTGATTGCCATTTTCTCCCTTCCATGTCATATGTCAGTCGTTGAGCAGTCATTTTTGAGCTTACATAATATAATTCATACCATATTTTTGACCCTATTCGCAGGTACACATTTAATAAAATTCAAGATGGATAGAAGGAGTCTGTGGACAGCGGATTCAATGAACCTTTTAGTTGACTGTCGTCAATGAAGACTTTTTAAAAGGACTACTGTTTACAATGAAGGTCATTTGTGTACTACTCCCCATGAAAATTTGATAAATATGTTAAAAAAACACATTTGACATGTCAGATTTGATCTCTCATATGACTGACATTTTGCTCAGCTTTCGTGATGAAAAGAAGAATTAAGCTAAAAAAATTTGCTTTTGCTTCTTGTTCTTGTAATTATTATTGAAATTAATGGATGATACGTATCGTACCATGCTAAATTTTACCTAATACTTAGAGTTCTCATATCACTTTTCGGGTCAACTACTACTCCTTATCAAAGATCCAGTAGAGTGACATTAAACTGACGATTGGGTTGGGTAGGTCTCCTTAAAAATTAACGGGTTAATTCATGAAAGTAATTTGATATGAAAAAAAAGTTGGCAGTGATAAAGAACTGTTTTTTCTATTTAAAAAAAATTAAAGTTAATCTTTTTTGTAGGCGTGGAGATGATGGAAATGGTAATATGCAATAAGAACATGAATTCGGCAAAAAAATGTAAGAAGAATTGATAAAATTCTCTCTCTCTGTGGTTGATAAACGACTATACGTTGAAAAGAGGTTCTGACTGGAACCATAATGGATGAAGTAGTGTTTGTGTTGAAATCAAAAGCTTTTCCTTATCCTACACACACACACACGCTCATTTAGTGTGTGTGGAAGTGTACATACCTATTAAATGTTGTGTGTGTGTACTAATAATATTATCAAAAAAGTATTGGATAAGACAAGGTTACGTTCAACATTATGATTGTCAATTCTGAAAAAACTTTGCTTATACACACAATTATTTTTGTGTCGTGTATTGCTGGTTTATGTATAATGATACAAATATATGTTATTTAATTTCCAGTTCATTTTTCTACTTGTGATAGGTTGGCCAAGATTGAGACATCATGTCATGTCATGTTTATAATATAATAAATGTGTCATAATAATGTCGGTGGGATGGAAGTCATAAAATGAGCTATTAAAGGGGAATAAAGATGACAAGGCGAGTTATGAGGGTGTAACGAGAATTGTTCAAAAGTATGTAATTTGAGAGCTTGTCGTCTTGAGTGTTGCATTGTGTGTGTGAGGGAGAGAGAGAGAGAGCAAAAGGTTAGTTTTAATGCAAATGGATTTAAAACAAAATGATATGTAGAGTAGAGAGAGACTCTTTCTCTTGCTACCTCATGAGGAAAGTTAATTGCTAGTACAGATATTAATTTCTTCTTTTTATGAAATGAATAAGAGGCTTTACTTGTGTGTGTGAATGGTATTGATACTCCGCCGTTGTGTGTACATATTAATGTAAAATTTAGTCATAACAAGAATAATTTTTTAGCTGAGATATTAAATTGGGATTTCCTTATTGTCCTTAAACTTCGTAGGGATGAGATGAGAGAGACGGCTAGGATTTACAAAAGGTGGGTGCGGAACTTGGCAGATAATTTTGAGCAAAACATTTTTATAAATGTTTGCTCTTTATCAGGCTATTCAGTAAAAAAATCAGAGCAATTTTTTGTTCTTCCTGTTTCACCCTTTCCTTTCGTCTTGTCTATTCATTGGGGAAACTGAGAATTTTGACTTGTAATGCGCATAGACTCTATGAGATCTTTAAATACTTGAATGGACCCTTTGACAATGCATCAGTTTCTATTATGTAATTTCCTGCTACTCGAATTACATAATGGAATGATCGAACCATTCAATGATTAAACTCCAATGTTCAGTTAAACTTGAAAATTAGTCTGCTATTTACATCATTCTTCAATTGAATATTTATAATTTTTCTTGAATGACGTACAAGTGTCAATATTATTCACATTTATTGTGAAAAAATTCTTAACTTGAAGATGACACGTGCATGTATTTTCGATTCATTACTTCTGCCTCTGTAGACCATTTATTTCCCCATTATTTACTCCAAGTTGTTTTGTTCGTTTGTGGTAAATAAATTGTCAAATCCTGTGTCACGATTTCCGACAGAGTTTATCATTTCTATTGAGGAAAATCAATTAGTCAATTCCATTTTTTGTATAATTTTCTTAAATACGTTTTATTTTTGTACTTATGTGAAAAAATTCCCACGTCAGTAAAATGTGACGTGTGTCAATATATATGAGTGTGTGTTGAAATGTGGGACAGTCAAACTGAATTGTTGTCTCACGCCAGAATTTTAAATAGGATTGACTGTCTAAAAAGTCAGTATAAGGACACATACAATATGTATCTACTACATACATATCCGTACAAACTTGTAAGTACATGAATGCCGACTGTCAATTTTTGTCAATTTGATTGATGGAGTAATCTAAGATCTGGAAACTCGAACTGGGGATGAATAATACATTTATTTGTTTCACACTCAAATCACATTTTTTTTTTGTACATTTGTCAGTCATATTTACCAAATGTAGCATATTTGTACTCAAACTCCCAACAATCCCATTCCCCTTATTTTGCCAATAATAAAAAGACATTTGCATTAGCAAACAATTGCAGGAAGGTGTGTAAAAATAAACATCATGCGATCCCTTCATGGAGGTCTCCACTAAATTAAAAGTACTGTCAAGGTCTCCACTGTATATACCGTAAAGCTTTAAAATATAGCCGGGGCTTCAATTGGAAAATTCCATAGAGCGCCGTGTATTTTAAATGAACTAAATGCTGCCCCGGCTTCAATTAAGGGCAGGCTATATTTTCAAGCTTTATGGTATTATAATTTTCAAGGGTTTTTCTTGCACATCCACACTGTAGTCAATTTATATGTCTATTGCCTGGATGTGAGTGTCATTTAGTTTATGGAGGACTAAAATATGTAGTATGACAGGGTGGATTTGTGACATGAAATTCGAGCTTTGTAGTGCATTTTGTCATAAAATTGCAGTATTAAACTTTCTTGTCATCATTAACTGACAATGAGTCGCTCCATACAAGGATTGTGGTTGACAAAAGAAAACTTTTGTTTGTACACCTAATTGAGAATTACACAGCCGGTAGAAGACACAAGATCAAATTTCCAGTCGTGTATTCATGGACAAAAATATATAGCATTGTTTATTGATTTTGTCTCGTGCCTCTCACCATTCAATGAGTTACATTATACGACTACACTAAAATCATGCTACTCCCTTCACATTATCTTTGTATTGTGTCCTAATTTAATTTAATATTAAAATGATTTTAATAAAATCCTTTAAATCCTACGTTTTTTTGAAAAACTGGAACGAATCCAAATGAACAAAACACAATTTGATGCTTAATTAAAGTGACAGTACATGTCTAAAAAATTGAGGTGGAATAAAATGAGACCCTTAGTTTTATATTTGAAGGGATTTTTTGTTGTTGTTGTACCTTTGTAATCCGGAATTTACAGTGTACAGTGTTCACAATAAAAAATGACACTTACTATTCAAAACTGAGTATGACTTACGATGTTTTTAATCTACAAAACTGCACTCACAAATGTTTTCAAGTAAAAAAATCATACCTTCTTTGTCTGACCACACACACAAAAGAAAGACTCGTTAGAGAGAGAGACAAAGAGTTGAGTCAACCAATTTTTGAATAATAATTACGTATTACTGCTCGTCCAGTTGTTTTTCGCACACACTTTTTTTCGTCCAGACGGACACAACGGTATTTTCAATTCGTTAATTAGCCCAACCATTGTTACCGTATTGCGATGCCATTAAATAATTTATGTCGACGGACAGACTCTCCTTATGTTTTGTTAGCGTCAAAACTACAGTTGTACAGGGGGTGAAAACAAAAGATTTTTTAAAAGAGAAAGACAAAGGTCCATTTGACTATAAAACTGTTTTTTCCCTTTGACCTTGAGTACAAGTCATTGGACTACACTGGGTGAAATTCTCAATTCTGATCCTCTCCAACTTTCCATTTGAGTTTAAATTTCCTGATCAAAGTCCTTTACCCCTTTTTATAAATGCACTCTGGGTTTTTGTAAATTTAATTTATAATGAATTTTTTGTGACTTGATATGATATGAATCTGTGACGAAATCCAAGATTTTTCCAGAAAAAAAATTATTGGAAAAGTTTAGCCCGAATGTAATTCAAGTACCCACAGTGTGGGAGCCCTGCACAAATTCATAGTAGTATAAATTTCATGCCAATTTTTCCTTCATTATAATTTCAAGGTGTGTAGTTCAAAATTTCAACTTGAAATATGTACTACATAAATATAATTATAACTAGGATAACATCCATGCAAAACAAATGTCCTTGGTACACAAACTAACAAACGTTGTTGTACATTGACCCTCACACACACGTGCCAGTTTTGAATAAAAATTATTTCACTAAAAATTTGAAAATGGTTAAATATGGTAATAGTCTGTTAAAATGTGACCAAAATCTTGGGATTCATATAAAGATTTCCATGTTGAATCCGATGACACTCATGTCAAGATCCGTGATGAAGACTTTGGAGTGTCCTCGTACATAATAAATATGACTGTGATACAATGTTCTTCTGTACTTCAACTACAGTCATTCCCAGTTGGAAGGGGAACACTAAACGAAAGATATGCTGGAGGACACGATGATTGGAAATATGAATTATATGTGTACAGTGTAGTTACATACAACCTATATTCCTAAAATGATTTGGGAAGCGTTTGAGGAGGAGGAGGTGATAAAAAATCGAGCGCGACAAGCAGTCTAATAAATCTTTATCTCTCAAAACTCGTCAAACGTTTGTCAGTTTGTCATGGGGTCGAGCCTGAGTAGAAAGAAATGGATGAAAGGAAAGTTTTGGGAAAATATTCCCAATCCATACACACACATGAGTGTACATACACTTGCATACAAATTATGTACTTATACTTGTAGGAAGGATAAGATATCTGGAGATGAAAGGAACAGAGAAAGACAGCCACTGAACTCTTAAAAGATTTTTTGAAATGATGATGATCACACCTTTGGAAAAGTTTTCATGCCTCTATCTAGTCTTCAAAACTAATGCTGATACAGTACACATCTGACCTTCAGACGTGTATGACTATTAATTATATACATGTATATAGTACCGTGTCATTCGGCACAATCATTTTGAACGGGATGCGTACAACACACACTGAACAGGGTGTACTCAACCATCACCGTTGCATTCATCATTAAAAAGAGTTCTAAAATTGCTATACGAGCATTTGCTTTAGAATTTTCTTGGAAAATGTAACAAGAAATCCATGCAGATTTCCATGTTAAATGAGTAGGAGAGAAGAAGAAAGGACGGTCACTTTTACATAAGTTGTCTTTCTATCTCTATTCTAATCATCCCCCGATCTGATTTGACATTCATCAAAAAGTTGAACTTCTGGTCATAGTGTGTCAAGCGTGTAACATGAGGGTTAGTCACCTTTCTCTCTTTCTCTCTTGACAAAACTGTCATACAAAAGCATGCTGACTACACAGTACACACAAGTAAAAGTGTGTGTGTGTGTGATGGGGCTAAGAAATATTTTCACTACTCACTGTTCTGACTCTGCTGTCTGTATCCTTTTTTTGTTTGTATATTTAAATATGTATATGTTACATATGAGACACAAAAGATACAAAAAATATGGGATCCTTACCGGAAATGTTTATTTTTCAAAACAATTACTCTTGTGAATTATTCGTGATGTCCATCCTTTCTCAGGTCAGGTGACTACAAAAGACTCACTCACCACAATAAATTTTGTGTTCATCGTTATTGACACATGAGACAAAGTGGATCTTTGCATTACAGCAAAAATATTTGAAGTACTTGATCACTAAATTGTAAAAAAAATGAAGCTGGATACATAACTATTTGATGAATGGATGAATGGGGGATGAGTGGAGAGAGAGATATGATTAAATTTGTTTTGAATATTATTCTGTACATAAGTAACACATGGAGGAAGGAGAGGAGGAAGAATTTGTAACTGATTATTAGCATTCAAACTATTTACTATTTGCGCAATCGACAGTTTTTTTTAAAAAAAAATATTTTAATCGTTAACCCACTAATCATTCAAGTCACAACCAAGTATGTACTTTGTGGTCGTGGTTCCATATCAAAAGTAGTCATTTCACAAAACAACAATCTCTTCAACTAGTTCATAACCTATTGTGGCCGTTGTTATTCTTAGTTGTCGGATGATTTTTTTTATTTTGCACATTTCACTTTATTCATTGATATTTATTTCCGATTTGACTCATTCATTTGGAATTTAATTGTCTGAGATTGTGAACTACTTTTTCACTAAATTGAATGACAAAGCAGGAGATATTTCTGCGAACATAATGTAATTATCGTGTGTATAAAAAGAATGAACTTTAATTTCATTAGGGTTATACACGGTCTGTGTATTTGGACCTACATACAAACTTTGTTCCAATATAATATATAAGAGATATAAATAACAAGCATAAGGATTTCTGGGACAAATTCTTATACAGAAAAGGGAACGTTTATGTCAGACATGAAACAATCGAATTAAGTAAAGGGGGTGGTGTCTAACTGACAGCCATTTAACTTGTGCTTTCTTGAGCCTCATCCCCATTCTCTTTTTGGTCAATGTTATGGGCACTTGAGTTTGTCCCATGGAGAAATTCCACTGATTGTCCTTTCTCTCTCTCTCTGCTAAGACATTGAGCCGGGTGAAAGAAGGACAAGTGGATCTTTTTATGAAGGACAAGGTCAAACAATTACAATAGTTAACTCTCACTCTGCCCTTCATTCAAAGCTTTTCTGGTGTCTCATTATGTGACTGTACATGGGATATAGTCGAGTCATATTATTATTGATTATATCATGCGGTCAGACTTCTGACGTGGAAAGTTGTCGCCCACACACGTCCAGACGCCTTGGAACCACCATTCAGGGACATTTGTATTCTATCAAGTTAAATGACTTAGTTAATACATTATTTGATACAAATTAATATAATAGAATAGATCTTTATGATACAAGTCGAGAATAAGACACGTAGAAATCAATTTAGTAAAACCTCGAGTAAAAAATTTACTCAAAACAAATCTGCAAGTAAATGTGTGAAAAATTTCAGACACTTTTCCAGTCGATTCATTTTATTTTATATTTGTCCTTCAAGGTTAATGGTTGTGGACCAGGCCGACTAGTATATTGTCTTTATGACAAACATTATCATGTTTCACTCCTCTGATGCTTTCTCTCTCTTTTAATTTGATTGCACTGGCTTTCTTCAGTTGAGGACTTTTTACATTGTATCCTAGTATTCTAGACTAGTACAATTGCACGATATCAATTAGCAATTAACTTGTGTGGGACTCAATGGGGAGTCAAATGTTTATTATGGGCTTCCTGATGCAAATACATTTGCTAATTAGTAAAGTTGCACAGCATCATGTAAAGTAATCAACTGTGTAGCACAGTGAAACCATTAAAGTACTGTCTATTTGCGTGTGTCTGTGTGTGGGGAGGGAATTGAGTCTGAGTGCAAAAAAGACCACACTAAGTTAATTTCATCTCTGCTCATCTTGTTGTTGGGTCATGACTACTCTTGAGGACTTTTTACTGTAGAGTCCTTAAGAGTCCTTTCCCTTTGGTAGGGGGACATGCACTTGAGAGTGTGTCTTTTTATAATGAGAATTTGGGTCATCCTCGAGGATGACTCATCCTTGTTCACACACACATATAGATGAATTAATTAACTTGTCCCTCCACCCAAACATTTCAAAATTAATTGAGGTATACATGGATGTGTAAAAATAGGATCATTAATATAAACCCCACTATTTGGTGGTCATCCTATTCATACAATCCTGTGATTTCTGTCAATAAATAATTATAAAACACATTCGACATGACAAAATAGAACAGTACACTCATTTCTTGGGTCATCTCATGCTTTCTACATAGAATGGAAAACAGAATAGAAATTGAACATTCTCAGAAGTATACACAAGGAAAACATTTATGACGGAGAGACACGAAAAAAATTATAATTAAATTGACATCCACACACTTGGCTTCTTGGTAGAAATAGAAATCAATGAGATACTCTTAATTAAAATAGAAAAAAAGATTTAACAATTAATTACTGAACAGTCAGATTTGACGCACTCTTGAGAAAATATGACCAAATGGACTACAATAACGTTTATCCCTGTACAAAAGGGGAATGTCAACTGGTCAAAACATGTAGGGAATCCTACGAAAAAGAAAGCTATGGATGAAATTAACATCATGTCAAAATAATGATAAAAAATGGAACCATCATTTGTAGCTTACGTGTGACACTGTTGCAGGAGGGTCAAAGCTCTCCTCATGTAAAGTTACAGTTTTTCAAAATTCAATTTAACTTCCAAATTATTTTTCTTATCATCAATGCCAGTCTTTTGTGAGAGTACCTTGAGTATGTGCACATTGCAATGCATACTCATTTTACTAAAGAGACACTTCCATTCCCATTCTACCAATTTGACTCCACACAGTTTCATTTCCCCTATTCATCATGACATACAGTAAACAAACAGGGACTCCACTATTTGTACACACACTCAAAAGGAAAATTGTATCCCCTCTCTGCCCCTCTCTCTCTGTAGTGGATGACGAGGTGAAAATCCTCAGTCCAGGTGAGGAAGTCTATGAATACTAATCATGGAATTTCTGAGAAATCCAAGAGAAGCAGGTTATCGCTTCCCCAATTTTCCAAGAATTATTTATATTTATATGCCCCA
>WJFB01003077.1:0-14876 GCA_009870185.1 Pygmarrhopalites habei
ACTCTTTGTTGTGTACAGCCAATGTGTTGCAAGAAAATTTTTTTGCAACACCTTGGTGTACAGCTTCGACCAGGGCCTTCGGAGACACTAGTCGAAGCTGTACACAATCTACAATATGTGGTAAAATCAAAGTTTTCAGTAAGCTTTATTAAAATTTAATATTTATTGTGATTTAATCACAAATATAGAGTGCACAAGCGATTTTGTATTGTAATACGATTTGTACCGATAATAACAGAGACTACATTTAATGGGTAATTAAATAAAAGAACATATTTATACAGAGATATTGAAAGGTTGGTATTTATGTCGAACAAGCTCTCACTTTCTTATAATCACTTTTACAAACATTTGTACATCCTAATATATTTCTTTCAAGCAATAATTTTTGAGAAGCTTTATTTAATATTCAACGTGTGTTCTTTTCTATAAATTTAATTTCGTTTTAAATTTTACTCGAAGCGTTTTGTTGGAATGCCTTTTTATAGAAAACATTTTTTTAAAAAAAAGTCGGAAGCCTATATTAAAAATTTAGAGCACCTAATAAATTATTTCTGATTACATTGGCATTGAAGCAACCCTGGATGACTAGAATAAAATCGATTAACAATAAAACAGCAATCCTCATTGGGGTATAAATAGGAAAAACAAGTTTTTAGCTTATTCGCACCATCGTTGAACTTATACAGCAAGGTCAGTGTAAAGATATTACATTTACATTTTTGACACGTATGACTGTAATTATGTAAACTTAATCATAACTTACGTTATGAGCTGAGAACAATGTGTTCTATTATAAGGCTTTTAGGAGCCATATAAGATGGTAAATCCCAGAACGTTTCAAAGTTACATAATTATGTCATTGTGTGAGAGAAGTTGTTTTTATGCCAGATCAGAGCAGCATCTCTTTCTAGCAATTGGTTCAATCACAACATGTTCTGAGTCTATTCAATAAGCTCTATAGCACATGAACCAGAGCTTTATTTATTCCTATAGAGAGTGTCACTACTGTATAAATCCAAGGTGGTAGATACAATACATGTATCTACCACTTAGGGAAAATCCACTTTGACAACTTGGAAATACTGTAAGTAAGAAAGCTTTGAGCACCCTATGGTAACCTGTGATTGTAAATAGGGGTAAAGACTCTCTTTTAGTCTATCTGTAAATTGATTTAAAGATTTTCAATTCACAACACATAGCCTCGACAAATTTTGAGCAGCAGAAACAAAAAAGCTAAGACTAATTTTAAAGGGTGAATTGAAAGTTTAATTGAGAATGTAAAGAAAAGTCATTCTGGCAACTTTCTTTTTTTTCATATGGTTAAATATTATATGCTGCACCGAGGCAACTGTAGTCTGCTCAAAAATGTAAATACATAGTTCAATATGGTACAAACTTCTATACAATCTGATACAATCCTAGGACTGCAATCTTTGGCTCTGTTCCAGCAAGAGAAAGGACACACTGTGTGTGCGATGAAAGGACTAGAGACTCTAGTCTAGAGTCCACTCATTGGACTCAGGAGAACATTTTTGAATATATCTTCTTATCTTCGTCCGTCTTTTCCTTGTCTAGAAGGTTCAATTTTCGAAGTTCTTCTGCGACAACAGACTTGAGACTAGGATCTAACTCAACAGCTTTTGAATAATCTGTGCAGGCTTCATTAAGGTTACCCACAAATCCATGACATTTTGCTCGGCGAAAGTATGCTTTCACATTACCTACATCAACGGCATGAAAGAGACCACGTTAATAACATTTTGTAGTTTTTAAAATAAAATAATGTACATTGTATAGTACCAGGATCAATTTTCAATACTGTAGAAAAATGTTCAAGAGCCCCATAGTAGTCTTCTGTTCGCATTAGGCACAAGGCGTAATTGGACAGTAAGGGAGCCTTGAGGTTGTCAAGTTCTTGGCATTCTGAACCTCCGGGTTTTTCTCTACAGACACAAGGATCCAAGACAACAAGTACGTTATCATTTTATACTTCTTTTTATAGCGTCCATTTTATGATAGATCACAGTATCTACTACTGTCACAGTTAGTAAACCTCAATGCAAGTTGTTCAATTCTTGCAATTGCTTCATGATATTTTGCTGTTGCACCCTTAATGTCTTGCTGTTGAAATAATTTATTTCCTTCTTCCTTAAGCAATGGGATGGAAGCTAATTTTTCATCACTGTTCATCTGCCATGCTTCTCTTTCGTATTCTCCCAAGTTTTCTACCTGAAGGATTTCTGAAGAATATAACACGTATTTAATTTTCTACAATTTATTTAATTATTCTCAAAAGAGTACAAAATAGTAGAGATCATAATCTTTCTGTGCTTTACTTACCAAAGATAAATTCGAGATCCTTTGGTTGTTCAAGTAGTTTATCTAAATCTTGATAGCCACAACCTTGATTCATCATCCCACAACAACTGTGATGTTCAACTTTATGATCTTTTGGCTTTTGAGAATCCCTTAATGCCTTTGATACTAAAGGGTAACTGATGATGAACTATATAATTTACAATGGAGGAAAAATATAAGAATACATAACTATTTATAGGTTTTTTCCAAAAAATGTACAGGATGATAATTCTTATTGTCAACATACAGCTTTGGGTACTGAAAATTTTGCAACTTCTCCTGTCCCCATTGTTTTTAACATGACCTCCCAAATTTCCAATTTAAATTGTTTTCCAAGTAAAAGTTCCATAGGTTTCTGCATGTGTTTGGTATTGTCAATCACTTCATCCGTCTCTGCTATTCTAGCTTCATAATGAAAAGTCACCTGGATCAAGGAAATAAAATCACACGAAAGGTTAGGATTTGTCAGTTCATTATAAATTATAATGCACTGTAAGAGGCTAAGGTGAAACCTTTGTTCCATTAGTGTACTCTGGAAATTCTCCTTTGCCCGCATGAAGAAGAGTTTTGCTAACTTGAACTGGAAGTTGACCAGGTAGTAAATTTTCTAAAAGTTTTGAGGGAATCATCCTGGCTAAAAAGTGGACTAATATAAAGACCTTTCTCCAACGTGATTGCCCAAGAGAGAGAAAGTTCTCAAAAAATAAGCTGTTTGTAAATTCCTCTGAGTTTTACCACATGACATCTCATTTCACCGCACATTGTTTGACTCTGCCCGTTGCCGTTAGTATTTCTGCGTTCCTCGTGAGGACATTTTTGACCTGAGTTGAAGGTCAGCGTAGCAGAATGGCTGTACTCAAGTTATTTTCTAGATTTGGATTTTCAGGTAAACATTTTTAAACTATTGACATTTGACTGTGTCTATTATTTCTTTATTATAACATGACGGAACATTTCTTATGAAATGCGAATTTTGACGAATTCTTTTGTAAATTTTTTGTTTTTGATAGTGGGAAAACCATTTCAGTACTCTTGTGTTATTAGTCCAGGAACGGGTGCACACAATCCTGTAAGATTAAGAAAAGTGTAGTACACAATTAAAACTATCTTGAAGACTTTTACACCTTTAAAATTTGTTATCAAAAAAACATTACAATTTGTAATTTACAAATTCCATTTCAGCATTCAAATTTACTAAACTGGTCTACTCTCCGATTCTACGCTGCAGCAGGAGATAAAAAAATATACCAAAGGAATAAACCACATTGTAATGTTGGAACTATTGGACACGTGGACCATGGCAAGACTACTCTAACAGCAGCAATTACTAAAGGCAACAGATTTTCAAATTACAAATTTTACAATAACATTACAATCTTTTGGAATTAGTAGTAGTTTTTAAATAAAAATTTCTCTCTTTAGTTTTGGCTGAGAAAGAGTTGGCAGCGATAAAGAGGTATGACGAAATCGACAATGCACCTGAGGAGAAGCAACGAGGTATCACAATTAATGTAGCTCATGTTGAGTACTCCACGGATGCAAGACATTATTCTCACACAGACTGCCCAGGACATGCTGATTACATCAAAGTAATGATTATTTTTTAAAACCATTTCAAAAGTCTTTTTTTAACATTGGTCATTCCTTATCCTATAATTAGTTCAGCTAATTTAGTATTAGTACATACATACTAACTACTAAAGTACTTACTTGAAACAAGTACAAACCCTTTAAATGGAAAAAAGAATTTGGAATAGTATGTTTATTAATACAGAACATGATTACTGGGACAGCACAAATGGACGGTGGTATCCTAGTTGTTTCCGCTACCGATGGAGTTATGCCGCAAACTCGTGAACATCTTCTCCTGTCAAAACAAATTGGGATTGAACACATTATAATTTACATCAATAAGGTACTTATATCACTTACATAACTGATAATGCATGACGATGTAGGTAAATGAAAATTATAATTTGAGTTACAAATATGATGATAGGTGGACGCTGCTGATGCTGAAATGGTTGAACTAGTGGAAATGGAAATCCGAGAATTAATGACTGAAATGGGTTTCGACGGCGACAAAGTTCCATTAGTTAAAGGATCTGCACTTTCAGCTCTGGAAGGGAAAGATGAGGAAATTGGTAAGATTTGATTTGAAGTAAATAATACGTTTGTCTCGCAATTTCCTTTCTTGTAAAAGTTGAATTGAACATGATGATGAATTATTATCATTGATGACATAATGTACATGTGTCATATTGTTGTTGTACCAGGAACAAAATCTGTTCTCCAGTTATTGGACATCCTTGATGCAAGCATACCAACACCAATTCGTGACCTCGATAAACCTTTCATGCTCCCTGTTGAAAATGTTTACACAATTCCAGGTAATACTTATATCATACTATACAGTGCCCGAGAATTCTGATGACATACCCGTCAGCGTCAGCTGACTTTGTGGTCATACTTACTCTACATTAACATGGAGTTGTTTTCAAATCAATTGAATGATTCTGTCCAAAGGTCGTGGTACGGTGGTGACGGGCCGTCTAGAACGTGGTATTTTGAAGAAGGGAAACGAAGTTGAAATCATTGGTTACAATAGACATGTGAAGACAACAGTTACTGGAGTTGAAATGTATCATAAAATTTTGGAAGAAGCTCAAGCTGGTGACCAATTAGGAGCTTTGTGTCGGGGTATTAAGCGGGAGGAAGTTCGACGAGGAATGCTGCTGATAAAACCCGGAACATTAAAAGTCCATGATCAAGTCAATGCCAAGGTACATTTTGTTAAATGTAAAAATAATAATATGATAAGGTGGTAGTTAAAGTTTTAGTATTATAACTTATATCCTCTACATTTTGGTGTAGGTTTACATTCTTAAGAAAGAAGAAGGTGGTCGTGAGAGACCAGTCACATCTTTGGGTCAACTTCAAGTCTATTCAAAAACCTGGGATGTCCCTGGTCAGATTTTTATTCCAGGAAAGGACATGATTATGCCTGGAGAAGATGCCACGTAAATACGAATGTTTATTATTTTGTCACATAAGAATAGTAATTTCTCAATTATTCATTATCAATTGTCATGCTGTGCGTGTGTAATAGGTTGGAAATCAAATTGCTCAAACCTATGGCTATTGACAAGGGGCAGCGATTTACACTTCGTGACGGTTCAAATACTGTAGGAACCGGTGTCATCAGTGGATTTCTTCCTAACCTGACCGAAGATCAGAAATTAATGATACTGGAAGGAAAGAGAGGACTTGAGAAGAGAGCAAAGAAAGCTGCCCAGCAGAAAGGAGGATCATGAAGTCTTTTTTTTGTTACTAAATAATTAAATATACTATACTATTGTAATTTATTAAGTCGTGTGAAAAATTGTAACAATGTGCAAACAAAAGTAAGCAAAGGAATGGTGGAAATATGTTGTATGACTTTGCATTCGTTTAATTCATTTATTCACTTGAAAATATATTGTATTAGAGAGAAAGTAGCATTAATCATCATGTTTTTTTTATTTTCTTATTATTTTAAGACGTATCAGTTCTTTTACACAGGAGCTTATTAAAATATATTTACAAATCGTCGTCATCATCCGGGAGGGCAATAGCATTAGCTACCTGTAGAACAACAACAAAAATAAATAGTGATTATGATAAGGAATTGTACATTAGTAAAAATATCGTCATACAAATCATGTTATTGATTTTCATATTATTAATAATAATAAACGAAAGGATGACTGTACCTTGAGATCCTCCTCAATCTGTTGTTGCCATTTAGGATCCATTTGAATTTCAGGGGGTGCCAGGGCTGGCATGGCTACAAACTCCAAATTAGGGTCACCAATTAACTTTCTTGCTAACCACAAGAAGGGCTTTTCAAAATTGTAGTTGCTCTTGGCAGAGATATCATAGTATTGTAAATTCTTCTTCCGATGAAACACGATACTCTTGGCCTTGACCTTCCTGTCTTTGATGTCAACCTTGTTACCGCACAGAACAATGGGTATATTCTCACAGACACGAACCAAATCACGATGCCAATTAGGAACGTTCTTGTACGTAACTCGAGACGTCACATCAAACATGATGATAGCACATTGACCCTACAAATACAAAAAGAATAATCACATTATTATGATATACTGAATGAAAATTCCATGTCATGTGATAAAATTAATTTTGCCGACCAAGACGAAAACAGAAATAAAAACTCACCTGGATGTAGTAACCGTCTCGAAGCCCGCCAAATTTTTCTTGACCTGCAGTGTCCCAAACGTTGAATCTAATGGAACCACGATTGGTGTTAAAGACGAGAGGATGAACTTCAACTCCCAGGGTGGCCACATACTTTTTCTCGAACTCTCCAGTTAAATGACGTTTGACAAAAGTTGTCTTTCCGGTACCTCCATCCCCGACTAAGACGCACTTAAAAGTGGGCATTTGTTCTTCTTGCGATGCCATGTTTCCCTTGGTTCCTAACACACACAAATTTGAACGAGACGAGAAAAAAAAGAGTTGACGAGAGGGATGACCCGTCCAACGAAATACTCCCACTTTTAAATAAAGATTTAGGACTTAAAAAAATCGGAAATCGGAGTTCGGCTGGGCTGATGCTGCAACGGACGAGAGGCGAATGAATAATTATTGGAGGGCATGCACGATCAATGGCGGCCCCTTTGAATCCTGCAATGGTGAGTGTGGTCGAGGCTGCGCGACGGTCCCACTATCTTTTGCTGCAGTGCAGTATGGGTTGGGTCTGGTGGAGTAAAGTAGAGAGAGAAAAGAGGAGGAGGGGGGAGGGGTAGGGAAGGAGAAAGGCTTTTGGAGTTTTGTGTGTGTGTTATACAGTGTGTAGTTGAGAGTTGGGACTCGAAGCCGTCAATGAAAGGAGTTAGTTTGTATTGATTTTTGCTGTTGGGTTTGGTGGTGCTGGTCAGATTTGGCGGATTTGGCTGTAGTTGTGTCGCTCGGGTTGAGGTGAGGGTTTATGGACGGAGACCAGGCCACTGAAGGAGCCTCCGACGACCCTTAAGTCATGACCAAAGACCGACTGGCCGCCCTTAAAGCGGTAATATCTCTTGTCTCTTTTCACCAGTGAACACATACAAACACACATTTAATACACCACACAACATTCACATCTCTTCTTCTGTTCTCTTCTGTTGTACACACACACTGTGGAGACAGAGAAAAAGTCAAAGAGAGAGAGAGAGGGGGGAAAAAATAAATGTTTGTACATGGACCTTGTAAAAACTACCACACTTCTACTACTAATAATAATAATCCTGTGGTTGGTTTCCCTACACTCGACTACTGCTAATTACGAATGGATATGCAGGCGAAGCTAAAAATGTTATCATTTTTATTCATCCTGCTCTTTTCTACTCGCCACTGTGTCTTCTGTTGTACAGTGAATGTGTGTGCATAACCACAGTTGGTTAGTGTTTCGTTAATATGGAGACAATCATTACTTTGTGCTCGGGAAATTGTCTGACGTCTATATCCACTCTTCTGATATGTAGTGTGTGTGTGTGTGTGTGTGTGTAACATAAAAAAAATTACACAGAGAATAATACAATTATTGTGATCAACCAACTTCAAAAAATTATGTTATAATGTGCACATTTTCATATAATCTATAATATTAATATTTCCTCCCTCCCCCTCCTCTCATCCTCTATTTTGTCCTGGATATCTCTTCTGTAAGAGAGGGAGAGTGTGTGTGTGGACACATTGTGATGATGAGCAATTTCTACGCACGTTTTTTTTCTCGTGTCATTCTCCTAGCCACAATTTTTCCATAATTGTTACATAAAGTACTCCAACATACACAGACACCACATACTCGAGCCAAAATGTATATTATGTAGTGTCTGTATATTCATTTTCTGTGTGTTTTGCCAAAAAGTAAGCCAAAAATTAGGAATAGTAATACTAGGGTGTCAACCCATGAGTGGTCTTCATATTGTGTGAAAATGATTCATTTTCTTTTCCTTTTATACTCCTCAATTTTTGACCAACATCAATTCCTTGTTTTTGTTCCGCCTGGGTTTTTCTCTCCCCTTCCTCCTCCGTTTCCTCATAAACATGTGATAATATCAAAATTTTGTGGAGAAATTTTAATTACTGTGACATTTCACCCAATTCCTTGGCTCAACTTGTAGATTACAAGTTTAGTGGGTGTTTGTGTGGTGTGTACTACATTCACCTGGATCGTGGGGAGGTGTGTGAAATTAATAAGTGTAAACAAGTTGTGGAAATTGTGAAAAACCTCACGTGTTTATGGAGTCCAATTAACCGACATCGACATCGTGTGTCATGAGAACTGGACAACTGATATCGACACTGTCTGCTCATCCTTTAGTTTGTGTCCCAGTAAAGTTCACACACTGTTAAACTTGTCTAAACAAAATCTACTCCATTTTTTGAAACTACACCATAACCACTACATTCAACATTACTATATTCTCATTTTCCGTCTTACCACCAAATGACTGGATAATCTCTCTCTCTTTCTCTAGTACTCTCTGTCTCTCTATTCAGTCTTTTTGGAAGTGTACACACAAATTGTACTCAACTTGAGTTGAGACACCAGGCTTAGAAGGAATACGACGATTATTTGTGATAAAATATGAATGAAAAATCATAAGCAAGACTTGTGTGCGATAATGATTACCTCTCTCTTTTCCTTTCATTTGTTTCACAATTTTAGGCACAGAGTGACGACGATGACGTTGGTCCGGACGATGTCGCGGTCACGGTGGAAAGCCGTGATGGCTTCATGGACGAATTTTTCGCGGAGGTCAAGTGCCCCATATTTTTTTTTGTTGTCTGTCCTGTATTTTAAAAATACATAATATGATTAGGAATCAAAATTTGTTTTATGATTCCATTCCTTTTGATGTGACTAAGAAAAGTCTCTTGTGAAATTGTGATGAGACACAACTTTGTTCTTCGGCCATGCCATGAGGATGTAAAGTAAAATCCAAATGAGATTTAGACAGTGATTCTATCATTGTATTTTGTGTAACTTGTCAAAATCCTTGAATTGTATGAATGCTATTTTCCAAATTTTCCAAACAAGGGTAAAAAATTATCACAATTTGAACAGGACTTTTAACCACTCATTCGGAAAATGGGTTTGAGGGTGAATGACTCATAATTTTGTAAACTTTTACTTGTACTCCTCTCAGGTGGAAGAGATACGGGAGATGATAGACAAAATACAGAATAATGTGGAAGAAGTCAAGGTGAGTTTGTTATTATTGTGGAGAAAAAAACTATTCGAGATATCATATCTTTTAAAAACATGGATATCATGAATTTTTTGTTGGATTCTTTTTCAGAAAAAACATAGTGCCATTTTGTCCGCCCCAACTACGGACGAGAGTGAGTGAAACAAGTTTAATATTCTGAGAATTTGTATTAATCCGTATGTAGGACGGGGGCTGTAATTGGAGTTGTGGCCACCAGTTGTAGTAACTTTTTGTAATTAGGTTGTTATTTTTGTCATGGTAAAAGTGTAGAAAGTGGAGGGAGCGAGGCCGGAAACCGTATGCATGGTAGAAGAGACAGGGAAGGGCAGGGAGAGGAAACAAACAAATTTAGTGTTGTTGTGGGGCAGGTGTTATCAGTTATCAGCATCAATAGACTTGTGTTTTGTATTGTCTTCCTATTTGATAGTCCTAGACAAAGAATCCTCTCTATGTACAATGTGTGTGTGTGAAGAGAGGGGGAGGGGGAAGAGAAGGCCGTGTTTGGAAGGCACAGGGACCTGGTATGGGTTACTTTATTCAATGAAAGTCTAGGAATTCATGAATGTGAATTGTGCAACACAGTCAATATCCCATGTACACACACACACACGAGTGAAGGCTCAATAGACAGATGAAAGGGAAAGTGAGAAAGGTCACTTCAAGTGAGTACTTTTACATGTCTAGTCTCTAGTGTTTTTTAGTTCTTTTAGTGGAAGAATGCGTGAGGGAGAGTGAGAGAAAGACCAAATATTTGAACATTGAAAAAAAGAGAAAGCGCAATACTTATATGACTTTTCACCATTTAAATCTTAATTTAGCTCGTAATCAAACACCAATTGTGAATGGTAGGTTTCATTTCCATGACCTCTCGACTTCTCTCTCTAGACTCTTCCGGACTAGGTCAAAGTTATTTTGGGGACCATGAGCTCTTTTGTATTATTATATATCTCCGGATTCTGTAAAATGCATTGATCCACTCTTTTCTGATACCATTTATTTACCTCTTGCCAAGTTTGGGAGTGAAGAGGGAATAAGTAGATGGTACAGAAATATTATTATGACCAGGCAAGGGTACAAATACATAAATTAGTCACGATTCATTTACCATGTCACCAGTGACCGAAATCATTATTTTCGGACTTGTAGGGACCCCTCTAGACTAAAAAACCCGAAGGCGACCTGACCCACACTATATACTTCAAAACGTTAATTTATGTTAATGTTACACATATTTTTAAATGTTCCAAAGTCATCTAAGAGGTAATATCTGGTCACCCCATATATTTCTAAACTGTGAGGATGAACCACAGACTGGTTACGTAAGGCTCTGCGGACAAGTGGATCAAAGTGACACTTGTTCGAAGAATATATTTTTGTGAAGAGGTCATCTATCACACCTATTAAAGAATTTCGTACCATAATAAATTGAAGGTTAGGTCAGTGTCCGAACTGTATTTCGAATATGAGTAATACTCAGGATTAATTTAGCATCCATTGATCCTCATGTCTAAATTATATTCATGTTAAATGTGTATGACTAAAATGTGACAAATACTATTCTCCTCATCCTTCCAACAGAGATGAAACAAGAATTGGAAGATTTAATGGCTGGAATCAAAAAGACAGCAAATCAAGTTCGCTCTAAGCTAAAAGGTAAATAAAGCCATGAGTCAAAGAGAAAAAAAAGTTAATGGAGTTTGCAAAGATCATATATGTGTACTACAAATTCGTTGTGTTTGTGATCCTCCAGTGATTGAGCAAAATATCGAACAAGAGGAGCAAACGAATAAATCGTCTGCTGATCTCAGAATACGAAAAACGCAACATTCCACCCTTTCAAGGAAATTTGTCGAAGTAATGACAGAGTACAATCGCACTCAGACGGACTACCGAGAGCGTTGTAAAGGCAGAATACAACGACAACTGGAAATCAGTACGTACAAATCTCACAAATCATATTATAGTACATTTAAAAATATTATTTTTGCCTTGAAGAAACCCATTTTCTAAATGACATTTTCCTTTCCTTTTCTGAACACAGCCGGTAGAACAACTACAGATGAAGAATTAGAAGAAATGATTGAGCAAGGGAATCCAGCTGTATTCACCCAAGGGGTAATCTTCTTATTCTAATTCCCACACTGTCCTGCTCAAATGTCTACTTGCACTTACTTAACATTATGTCCAGCCCTTTTCATGCCTTCAACTAATTTTCCAAATTAAGTCATTTTCACACAACCTCCCTTCTCTCGATCAGCTCGATTATTATGACATTTCCAGATTATTATGGAGACGCAACAAGCCCGACAGACACTGGCCGATATTGAAGCCCGCCATGCAGATATCATTAAATTAGAGAATTCTATCCGAGAACTTCATGATATGTTCATGGACATGGCAATGCTCGTCGAAAGTCAGGTAATACACACAAAATGTACACATCATCATCTCCTTTTGCTTGTTTTTTTTCTATCTCTCTCTTTAACTCATTTGCTCTCCACTCCGTCCTCCTCCACAACAAAGGGGTGTAACAAATTTGAATGTGTTCCTCCTCGGAGGCTAATTAATATTGTAGTGAAGACAAACAAACAAATACTTCAGATAATAACCTACTACAGGACAACAAAAGTCTGGACTCTCTCAACATTTTTTTAAAAAGAAAGCTCCCAAGAGAGACTGACAATGGAGGGGGTGGAGGAAAAGGGGAAAGTTTGAGGGAGACGAATAATAAAACTCTGATATTTGTGAATATCTATAAAGCTAGCATACAGTACATTATATATATTATTTTTTCTCTTTCCCTCTCTCTCTCCTCTTCCAGGGTGAAATGATCGATCGGATTGAGTACCACGTGGAACATGCCGTCGATTATGTCCAAACGGCCACACAAGATACCAAAAAAGCACTCAAGTATCAAAGTAAAGCCAGACGGGTAAGTTATATGCCATTTAGTCGATTTTTCCATGGATAATGTATGAGCTCCGGCACTCTTCTCTGTCACAATGATAATCAACTATTTATTGACTCTCTCTATCTCTCTTCTTGTACACTTGATTCACGCTTGCTTCATTATTCTCTCTCTTCCCCCACTTCAAATCACCTTACCTCATGTTTTCTTTAACCCAGTATCATCCTACACGGGAATATTTTGCATAGCTATTCACTTTATTTTCGTCATGACTAATTTTTTCTGTCAATGCAATTAACTAATAAAGTCTTTCCTCCTTCCCTTCCCTCCCTCTCTGTATGACCCTTGTTCCCCCCTCTCAATTTTATCAGTTACCAATTGTTTATTTATTCTGTCTCTTTTTCTGTTTTGCTGACACTTTTCTGTTGTTGTACTCCTCCTCCTTTCTCCTCCACTACTTCGTTTCAAGTATTCTAGTGAGGATCCTTGTTGAGAGATTTATTTGTTTTAGTTGGTTAAATTGTGCTTCCTTCCTTCCTCTTCTACTTCTCTCTTTTCTTTTTTGTTGTTGTTCTAGACACACTTTTGGATTGGCACTAGTCACATGATTGTTATTTAGATGTAATAAGATGATTGCTTTACATTTACATTCCTTCACCATCATGTAAAATGTAATCATTATTATTTAATGGGGAGTGCAAGAAAGAACCCGACGGTGTTGCCATGCCCGTAGAAAACTACAGATTTCACATATTTTAGTAAGGCAGTACATGACATGATGATGATACACACATGTTGAAATACCCAGTGTATCCCTTTTCATGTGATTGTACGGACATGCAGGGAGGAGTATATCGTCCATCCATATTTTATCTAGTATTTATGCATGACAACTTGTCAATGTCTTACTAAATACAGACTACAAGGTACTTAGACTGAGTGTGCTCCCCTCCCTTCCCCTCCTTCCTGTTCCTTCGAATAATTTATCCAGTTGTACCTGATTCATGAAATGTTCATCATAATTAACATGTACGAGATACACCGAGACTAAATGAACGTGTCTTCTGAAGAGAAAGCGAGAGTCTCTTTCTCCACTTTCCATGAATGGTCAATGTCAATACTGTTGTGCATGTTGAGACACTCGAGATAACCTGCAATCCTACCCCATTCTCCTCACATTATGACCCAACGTCATGTGGCCTTGACCGTTAATAGTCTCGGAATTATTGTGTGTGTACAGTGGTTCGTGCAGTGTTACTATTAGGTAATTGCATAATTTTTTAAATTACACAAAGTTAGACTATACACAGTATATGCATATTACCTAGTTCTATTGAGGCATCATGCTACTGACAATTTAATTTGTCTAACTGAAATAGTTGTGTCCACCCACAACATGGAAAGGATTCACACACACGCTAACACACTTTCCGAAGGAGAGAAATTAACCTGGATTTCCAATACTCTTTAATCCAATCATTGAGTTATACATTACGTGTGAAGAGCAGGATATGTTCCAATTCCATGGTCGACGGTGTTACATTTTAGGAGCTGCCGATAAAAGTGAGGCGTCAATCAAATTCAGAACAAGTCAAACATTTTTTTGGCTTGTAAGGAGGAAATCGTCCTCAGAGTTTATCTATCTATATCTTGTAAAATCAAATGAATAACGAGTAAACTACACGTATTTAACCCCGGAATACATTCCAACTAGGATTTTTTGTGTTATTTCCTCTTCCTCCTCCTCCCTCTTCCTCACTTCTTATTTTCTGGGGTGAGTTCTGACCATTTCGTGTTCCAGGTTCATTTGAGGAGAAAGTAGAATTTAAACGTGTGAACCCCCAGCTCTTACGAGTTCATGATCGCAAACTTTTTTTTAGAACTCTCGGAGCTAAGAGTTACACACACACAGAGTGTGTGTGTGTGTACATGTGTCCACTATTAACCAAGATAAGCTCTCTCTCTCTTTGTCTGTATGTATTCATATAGTTAAACATATCCCAAGATTATGTTAGAACAGAAATATCAATCTTCCTATAGGAATATGCAGTATGTAGTATAGAGTAGGGATGGGCATTATTTTTTTTGGGTGACCTGGCCTGACCCAAGTTGGGTCTGGGCCTGGGCTATGGGTCTGTGTCTGCTCTGTGTAAAAAAAATTTGCAGACCCAGGCCCGACCCGGGCTGGGTCACTAGACCCGACAATTGTTTTTCTAACGTTTTACATAAACATAATAGATTTTATTGAAATATTAAAAATCGATTGGTGATAGAGTTTAAATGGTACAAAATAATCAAATATAATTATATAATAATAATATTATTTCATAGTATGTAGTATT
>WJFB01003078.1:0-14868 GCA_009870185.1 Pygmarrhopalites habei
GAAATTGGAACTAAATTGGTTTTGGATGGTCCCTAGGGATTTTCCAAAGTGAAATAATGGAATCCTGTCCTGTCAATGTGAGGCTATACGGGAGAGTAAACTTGCTAAGTAAATAAACGGCCATAACTAGTAAAACCAGTAATCAGTTAAGTGGAACAGGGTAGGTTTTGCTGAGTAAAACATTGAATGAAAAAATCCGAGTACATTGCAATATACTTATCTGTGTGTGCATTGCAAATTGCAATATATTCGAAGTGGGGAAATAGAATTTGTGGAAAGTTTTACAGCTACAAATTGTAGCCTACAATACTAAACTAAACGTCTAGTCTCGAGGATGAGGAAAGTTTACGAAAAGCAATGTAAATAATGAATTTAAGCAAACAGTCCCACACACTCACCTCCACATCACATCATATTATGATTAATTTAGTGACCATTATCTTCCGTGAGGCCAAACAAATTATGCATTCAGTAAAGAAACAAGATTTGAGAGGGCAAAGAAGATGCCAAAAAAATCAAGTTATGATAGCATGTAACAGAAATAGAGCGTCAAATGGGAAACTAAAGTATTGAATACATCTGGGCTCGGAAAAAAAAATTTCTGATGGTCATTTACAAAAATTCACTTTGGATTCACTACAAAACGATCAGTGGTCCTATATCATTTGTACTTAAATAATGTGCTGAAGAAATGTTAACATGTGTTCTCATTCGATTTGTGTCAATTCGGAGTACATATTTTGTGGCAAAAAACTCTTCAAAAAATTGATGATGTACTTGTAGGATTAGTTGATTGTCAATATTATCATGTGCCCTTAATTTCAGGATGACAAACAATCCTCTCTCACCTCCAACATCTAACTAATGTTACTGATAAAAATGGATATGATAAAACTTCCCGTACCTTAGACTACAATAGGAATATAACTGATTGAGAAAAGTAAATAAACAAACGATCATGGGTCAGGATGTCAGGAAGTTGATTATGAAAATGGTCCAGTAATTATGTTCAAGATTGATTGACTCAATTAAGCCGAAATACATCTGTGCTATAACCTTTCTATGTCAAAATATTAGTGAAAATTACCTTAGTCCAGAAACAAAGATTAATGACATGATAAAGTAACGAAATAAATTATCATCTTACTTCGTCTTGGTCCTGCAATGAAATCAAAAGACAATCATCAACAATACTATTGCTACAAAAGTAGTTGTAATTTATGAAGAAGTTTAACAATAATTATTATTTACCAAATGGCCCTTGGAATGTAGTATCCCTTCCAATAACATGATGGTCAATCATTTGCATCAAGTCCCTTGTAGATCCCCGAAAATGTGATGATTTTGACCTGAATTTCTTGGCACCTCTTCCTGGTGACAAAAAATCTTCGTTGGTGACACCACATTCTGAGGAGGCGGAAGGTGTTTCCGGTAGCTGGTAAAATTTCCTTGCTCCTTGTGATTTGATACTCATGATGAATATTTTGATAATTTCACAACACTACGTTGAAATATTTCTTTTACAAGTAGACAAACTTTGACATACACCGGTTAATTATTTAGAACACAGAATTCCCACTACTACTGGATATTTGTCACCAATCTGACCAGTCAATGTCCATGTTATACTTTTGATTTACAATTTTGATTAACTTTAAAATATTTTTAGAATATTCCATATATAAATAATGTGAAAAAATGTGGGCGTGGAAACCTCTAAAATGTCAATTAAACCAAAATGTGATATTCCCAACTTTTGAACACGCTGTCGTTCAAATCCTTCGCACACGAATCTCGTCCGACAACCCTTCTGTTCGGCGATCTATGCCAGACTGAGATCGACCTTCTATGCCTGCAGATTAAATGCCCAAGTTCCTGCGTGAACTAACTCTAATACAATTTGTATTATACAAACATAATAGACTTTTCCAGACGACAATAAAATGAAATTGCTGCGTACTACCCTTTTAGGAAAGTTTCTCCATAAAAATAGGATGTATTGTGACAAACAATTTATTTATATAAATTGTGTAAATATATGTATGCAAACAGACAAACTCGGCGACAGGAGAGATGCTCACGAAATGAAAAATAGCTTTTATTTATAGTTATTTAAGATGAACAGTAACAAATTGTTGCGAATAATCATTCGAAAAAAGGTATCACACTCTTACGACCTCCTAGTCTAACTCAGTAAATATGTGATTTGGTCATTTTGATGTATCTATTACAGTTGTGTCCCTCTTTTGAATCAACCTTAGTTGTTTCTTCTTCATCTTTTTAATCTTCCTGGTATCCTTAATCTGTAGTAGATTAGAACACGTATAAAATATCCAACTTTGTATTAATTAAACAGAAATGTACCATAATTGTGTTTCATTTTACCGTTTGAACAATTTCGGATTTTCTTATATTCCCTTCCTTAGTCTTTTTGGCTTCTGCTCTACGTTCTCGTTCCAACCTTGCCTTCTCTGTGATTCCATTTCGTAGACTCTCTGACATTTCCTTGACCCTTTTCTTTTCCAAACGTTCTTTATTCAACTTATTCGGTGTATCCCTTTTGTGTTTTCTAATACTGGAAGCCCTATTTTTGCAATACAAAAAAATAATGAATGACAACTTTATACCACGTGTAAATTTGGATGATCGATATTTTTGTGTTTTACCTTGTCTTGGGTTCCTTCCAAAATCTACCAGACACAGGTCTCATCTTTCTTTGAGTCTCCTACTAGTCAAAAATTAGTTTAAGGATCCAATCTTAGCTACAATTAGTCCAGTTAAATGTGAAATACTGCAATCCACCATGTGACTCGAAAAATGGTTCAATCTTGGCTCTGCAGAAACGACCCATAAGAAAATTAGGGTCTCTCTATGAGCTATTACTTTGTTCACTTCTTCGTTCACTTCGTTGACTTCTTCAACTTGTTTTTTTAATCACTGTTCAAAAAATGGCCAAAAGTTCACATTTTGAAGATTCTATTTCCGTAGACTCCGGATCTTTTATGTGTTCGACTGAAGATGAAGAGGAGGAGGTTGTACACAAAATTTGTAAAGTTGTGACACACAAAAATATATTCCAGTTTGGATTTGACCCAAGAACGGTCAGTCAAGAGGCTCCAAAACCCTGGTAAGTTTTTAATTTTTCCATTGTCGTGATTTATTTGTGGATCTTTAGTGGTGGACTTGTATAAAATTTTAAGGTCAGAGTGGTCACTAAAGGATGATTTTGAGATTGGACGTCCATTGGGCGACGGTAGGTTTGGTCATGTCTATTTATCCAGGACAAGGAAGGAAAAAATGATTGTCGCCCTGAAAGTGATTTTTGAAAAACAAATCATTGCATGCAAAATGGAGGTGCAACTAAGTCAAGAAACGGAAATTCACATGAGTTTAGAGTAAGTGCATATTGAATTAACTGTCTCATCAGTGTCTTTGTAAAATTGTGACCATATTCGTGAATTAATCTGAATGTCATTGACGTTTTCCAGTCACCCCAACATAATTTCCATGCATGGAGCATTCCGAGATGATGATAAAATTGTGTATGTACTGGAGTATGCACCCGGTGGAGATGTTTTTAATGAGCTTCAGAAAGAGCCAGAGTTGAAATTTTCCGAACAAAAGTAATTTAACACTTTACTTACGTTATTATTCACATACGAAAAAGAAGCTCATTTGAATTTTTATAATTTCATGATTTGAATAGAGCTGCTACTTATATTTATCAAGTGGCTGATGCCTTGGTTTACTTACATTCCAAGAATATTATTCATCGGGACATTAAGGTACACTTTAAATGATTTCCAATGCTAAACTCTTTTACCTTTGGTCAGCCTATATGTGATCCATTTTGTACCCTCCGAGAGATTCCAAGTTTTAATTTGAGCACACTCTCGTCTCAATCGGTCAAGTGGAACACAAGCCAGCGATGACCAAAGGTAAACAGAGTTTAGCATGGGAACTCATTAAAACTTTACTTTAAGCCGGAGAACCTCTTATTGGGATACTATGGAGAAATAAAAATGGCAGATTTTGGATGGTCAACTAAAACAGCGGATTCCTCGTGAGTTTACAAATAAAGCACTCAGGAAGACTTTGTGTCTATGCAAAATGTGTGTAATCTAAACCATGATTCAAATGGCATGTAAATTTCAACGTTTCTTGTGTTTATAATATTTACAGGAGTAAGAATAGCAGGAGAAAAACCCTGTGTGGAACATTAGACTATCTCCCTCCAGAAATGGTTAACCATAGGACCTACGATAAATCAGTAAGTAACACTTTTTCCATACCACTGTCATCTTTAAATAATACAAACAAATGAATCAGGGACGATTTGTTTTTGTAGGTTGACCTATGGACTTTAGGAGTGTTGTGTTACGAATTCTTGGTGGGGAATCCTCCATTCCAGGCGGATGGTAAAGCCCAAACACTGCACAACATTGCTGAAATCAAATTAACCTTTCCAGCCTGGATTTCTGTTTGGGCAAGGCATTTTATTAAACGGGTGAGTACATTTTTTCGTCAGTGTGCGTAATACTTGATATTATTCATGAGCCTAATTATTTTGTACTGTTCTCAATTTTGTGCAGATTCTCGTGAATGACCCAAAACGTAGAATGTCTCTCCATGACATTCTGACTCACACTTGGATCATCCACAACAGAAAGAGTGAAAAGAAGCTGTTGCCAATATTAGACCAGTATAGTCATCTCAAAACTAAAAAATTAAAAGATGTGTACCGTAATTGCTAATCAGTCCTCAACCAGATGTAGCGTTTATCATCAAACTCTAGTCAAATTAGCTATTAGGTTTCTTCATTAGTGCAATTTTTGCATATTTCTTGTCCGTAAGTAAATACAGAGTATGAAAATAGGGAGGCAACTCTATACTTTAGTAAATACATGCGACTAAAAGATTTACGTATCCAATAAAATATTTTTTTATTGCTTTATAATACTTAGAATTAACATTGGAGTTCTCTTTATAATGCGTTTTTGAAGAAATTGCAATTCGCCTTGAATCAACACACCGTATTACTTACTTAAATTAGAATAAATATACTTCGATAATTTTAGTTTTATATTACATAAACATTTCAGAATTTTGTATTACTACTATAGAATAGAATAGAATATGGATAAATCCTTGTCACTAATAAATAGAATCTTATATACTTTATTCACCAGCCTCTAGATCATTACATAGTCAATAGTGTATTTTTTTAAAAAAAAAAATTTGAATGAGACTTTTGTGAGTGGTATCTTAAATACTGAAAACTTTAGTTTCAAATGATTTTGTTCGTCAGAAGAAACAAAATTTGAAAACAAATAAATTGCAGATTTGGTGATTTACAAAAAGAAAAGTTATATATCCATATTTTCTGTTAAACACACTCTTTTCCTGGTTTCTTGTTAATGTGTTGTGGGGTAACTCTGTAAAAATGATAATAATTTTTAACAGAGGAAAAAAGCATGTTCTATAGATTACATTAAAATCTAAAAGGATTTTTCTGTGTAGCATACGGTGGTATTTAAGTAAAAGATGAGTTTTACAACATATTTTCTGTGTGAGGTATTTGAGGGAGTAAGTACTTTTAAGTAGTGTCAAGTATTTATAAATCGCTTGGTGGTAAGAAATATTGCCATCTTGGTTCAACAGCTCCAGACCTCCCAACCAAAATGATCCCAGCTACAAGGACCAAGAGAAGACACAGTAGGACTTGCATATTTCCCCGTTGTTCTGCTTGGCAGTTTGGGTCATTGGAGGCTGCCATTTCCACATACTCTGCCATTGCATGGAGAGATCTGACAGTCACCCGAAGTAGTGCCCGACATAAACGCATACTCAAATGTGCAATATCTTCCAAATCCGGGTCAGCACTTGAAGTTCGGGAAATCCCAGTGGGCACAGATGACATTCTTGCTCTCGTTGTTGTGGTGGCAACCGCAGAAGGAGGAGAAGGAGGTGATGAAGAAATAAATTGAGGAGAAGCACTACTCAAAGGTCCAGACTCTCGTTCTTCCAATGACTCTGAATTTTTATTAACATTTGGACATGGACATGAAGGGTCATGGTCATCTTTTGATTCAGGGTCCTCCTCCAGGGATTGTTCTTGTGTGGATCTAATGGACTGTTCATGTTGTTGTTGCCGTTGTTGTTGTTGTTGAGAAACTGGAGAAGAGAGATTGTAAAAAGATGGAGGGGGTATGGAACAACTATCGTCTACTAAATTTGTTGATGGAGGAGGAGGAGGATGATGAAGAGGAACATCACATCTTTGACAGTCTAATTGTTCAACCGACAAATTCGGTGTACGTATCGAAGTGACGGAGAGGGGTCCTCTACTGATTAATCCTGACGTTGATAAGGAGTTTAACTGAAAACAGAAATTATGATTTACGTTATAACGTAACATTTTTACATACAATACATAGATGAAAGGTATAATTAAACTCACTTCTAAATGCGGTGCTCTTAGTTGGTCCAATGATAAAATATTGGCAGTCAAGTCATTGACACGGAGGACATCAACTTCTAGTTCATCTAAATGAAGACGTGTAGGAAAAACTATTTGAGGGGCTGGTGATGGTGGAGCTTCAGGTTGTAATTGTTGTTGTTGATACTGATACTGTTGTTGTTGTGGTGGTGGTGGTGAAGAGGAAACTGGTAATTGTGTTCGATGTAATGGTCGGTCAGGGATTGGTGGAGGAATTTGTTCTTCTACTTGATCAAACGAAGAGAGATGACTGGTAGAACTCCTAATAAGAGAACAAAATGAGTTACAATTCTATACCTTCAAATCATTTTCAATATGTATGTTATCAACTTAATGTGTTTTGAAAGAGAGACAGAGAAAGAAGAGAAAGCACAAAAGTGAAAGTCACAATATTGTGCACCTGCAATAGATTCCCCAAGAGAGAGTGACAGAGGGAGAGAGAGAGGAAGCAGGATGAGGAACATCTTTTTGAAGTAAGCATTGTGTCTTGGTTATTTAGCACTTAAATAAAGGTTCCTTTTACAATGTCAGTTTAATTAAAGAGTATTCAATTAGTTCTACTTACTGTAAATTATGGAGTTTTAGTTTCGAAAGCTAAAAAGACATAAAAGTATTTTTATTGACCAACCTTTTTTGCACAATTCTTTCATCATCGTCCTCGAATGATCCAACAGCTATATTCAACTCAAATTCTTCATCATGGATTGGATCTGTCTGAACAGCCACATTCACATCACTATTAGCCAAAATGGAGTCAAGATCGTCAATAGCCCTTCCACTTCCACCTAAAGCCTCACGTTGTGTGAGTAGAGGAATATTTGTCATGATACATTGTTGATCCCTCACTTCCATTGACCCTCTTTGGATCTCTTGGTCCTCATCATTGTCAGTGTAATTGACATAATGTCTCATATTGACCATTCTTTCAATTGTTGCTTGATCCAGGTCGTTGAGACGTTCAGGCGGTCTTGGAGGAGGTGGTAATGGTCGACCCTGCATTATTCCAATAGCTGTACTAGGTCTACTCCCTGGTAAGTCATCATCCCTTCTTAAACTTGGACTAGCTGGAGTTGTAGGACGACCAATCATCAAACTTGGTGATGAGGGTTGTAATGGCCCATTCCCTGTTATTGATGATCCTTGACCTACGCTCAAATCCTTTTTTGATTTTGTTCGTGGTGGTCTTTTAGGGTGGAGAGTAGAATAAGTTCGGTGAGGTCGGGTAGGAGGAACTATATGGAACGTTCTTGGAGTATGGCGTGGTAACGAAAAGAACATGGCATTATTACCACCACCGTTGGTCATCGATGCACTCCCTGATACATTATTATTATTGTTAATGAGGCCAGGTGAACGAACTTCCTGACTACGTCTTTTCAAACTATTTCCTTTACTACCACCTCCACCACCTCCACTTCGCTTCTTCTTTTTCCGGGGGAAAGTTTTTGGTTCATCTCGAGTATCTTTGTGAACAACTGCATAACCTGATTCATCAACATCGTCAAATGTATCATCCAAATCCAACTCATCATCATCATGAAGTCTCACATCACTCTCAGCTTGAGCCAAGGAAGCCAGTTTGTCTCCTCCACCTCCTCCTCTCAGATTGGCTTGAATTGTCACATCATTTTCATCATCATCTGCAAAATGAATTTCACTGTCATCAATCTCGGGTTCTGCAAGACGACCACTACTACTCCCACCACTTTTCCCACTTTTAACTCGTTCTCTTTTTGGTGCTGAAGGTGGTCTGTCAATTGTTGTGTCATCAACAAGATTAATTTGAAGATTCCCCGTAGTTGTTGGTTCAATTTCAGATTCTACATCTCTCATCCATTCATTAGCAGCAATTGTATTATAGTAAAATGTTTGATCTGTTGTTCCAGTTGTTGTTGAAGGTGGTAACTTTGGTTTTTTTCTTTGACTCCGTTGAGGTTTAATTGGTTGGTCATCGTTGACAGGTTCATACCGACCATCATCCTCCTCTTCCAAATCTTGATCAATTTTCCTCAGCTCTTCTTTGACTCGTCGAAGAACTTCATCCTCCTCTTCTTGTTCATCCTGAAATAATTCCTCATCTCCAATTTGTTTTTCTTCATCCCCTTCCTCACCCTCACCCTGATCATCTTCTGGATTTTCATTTATGTAAGAAGAAATGTAACCTGGAGTTCGTTTTCTTTTTGGTCTTTCGGGTGGGAAAGTTTGGAAATTACTAGCACCCAATTGAGAGGGTGAGGGTCCAGTGGGTTTTTCTTTCCTTGGTGGTTTCCTCGGATTTCTTCCTGGTCGTGATGGTGGGGATGGAAGGTCAAACCCAGCCAGGGCGTTGGACACAGTCGGTCTAAAAGCTTGACGTAGCTCTTCAACAAGGAATCGATTAACCTCTTCTTCATCCTCTCCTTCCGAAATCCCTCTTTCTCTCAAGAAAAATTCATCGGAATCAATCTCTTCGAGAACCCCTTGTCGTCCACCCCCTCGTCCATGTTGCATGATGGAAGAAGAGGCCATTGAAGAACCAGGAGGTGAATCATGAGATGAAGCATTCGCAGAAAATGGTTCCTCAGATGCATCCCGGCTTTCAATCAAGTCAATTGGTGATTCCCAATCTCGATCTGCACGACCCAAAAGTTGACTACGATGAACAAATTTGTCATCATCTTCATTCTTCGTGTCAGACTTCCGACCATCACTCGCCCTCGACTCGGAATAACTTCGACCAACGATATTCCTTGAATCAGGACGATGATGATGAGTAGGATCTCGAGTTGGTCGATGTGGACTACCTTGACTCACATTTCTTGATGGTGGTGTTGGAGGTGGAGGTCCTTGACTAGATGGTTGTTCTTCCAAAATCATTCCATTCTCTCCAACACTTGATGATGACGCTAGAGCGGATTGTCTATCTGGCTTTTTAAATTTAAATATTATCCTAGGTTCATCCGATTGAGATGGAACATAAGCTTCTCCTAGATTTTGTTCCTGTTCCGCTTTCCTTTGAGCTTCTTTCTGGCGGACAGCTTCTTGTTTGGCTCTCACTTCCTGAACTGCATTCACACCAAATTCTTTAATTCCATGTCCTAGGACTTTCATCGTTTGTCCTAGATTCTTTGATGTTTTTGAAGCAAATGTTTTTAAATTTCCACTAGATTTCTCTCCAAATCCTCTAATTTTTTGAAGTTTTTTACTAAACTTTTCACGATTCTGTTGTTCTTTAGTCCCAGCTGAGATGACGGATCCATCTTCCTCCTCCTCTTCTAAAGGTTCATCATCCATCCGATTCTTACTTGGTCCACTACTTTTCCTTGTTGACCCACCTTGTTCCTTTTGACTGTCTGTTGAGGACTCGACGGATGGTTGTGTGATGAGGATTTGAGGTTCTCTCAAATGTCTAGTATGATCTTGTTCTTGCTCCATGTCTTCCTGTCGACTCTCAAGTTCATTGGCATACTGGTCAGCTAATTTATTTTGAGTTGGATCTTCTTTAGTAGGTTTACCTTTTGGAAATTTTAATTTTGGAAGGTCAGGTCGAGATGGAGGTGTTTTACTTCTTTTAAATCTTTTCGCAAAATCAATGTCAATTAATTTTCGTTTCTTTTCTGGAGTTTTCTCTGGGGTTTTTGGTGGCTTGGTAGACAATGATGTGGATGGTTTGACAACTTCCTCTTGTACCATGTCTTCCTCAATGTCATCATGATAATCGTCATGTGTAGCAGCCGGGATTTCTTGTGGTTGTTGTTGTTGCTGTTGAGCTCTTTCTTCTTGTAAACGTCTTTGAGCTTCTTGTTCAAATAGAATTTGTTCTTCTTTCACTCTTCTAATTTCCTCTTCTTTTGCTTTACGAAGTTCTTCCTTTTGTTTTCTGACTTCTTCTTTTTCCTTGTCTTTCCGTGCTTTCTCTTCAGCTTTCACCTTTCGTTGTTCCTCCGCTTTCTTTAACCTTTCTTCTTCTTTGCGTACTTTCTCTTCATCCTTGAGTTTTTTCAGTGCCTCTTGTTCTTTCTCTTTTTGTATTTTCTCTTCAGCTCGTAGTCGTTTCAGCTCTTCATCTTTTTGAAGTTTTTCCTCAACTTTCCTTCGTTTCTCTTCATCGTCCGAACGTTTCTTCTCGTCATCAGACTTGGTTGGAATTTGAGTAGGAGTAGAAGTAGAAATAGGTTCCTCTTCCTTCATCTCCTCCTCCTCATTCATGACTAGATTTTCAGTGTTGGAACTTTGGAAAAATTCCCGGTCAATGTCGGTCAGCGAAGATAATGGGACAGATTGTGAACTAGTATCAGTAGGGACTTTCTTTGGTCGTTCTACCTCCGGAACTAAAGATAAGGGTTCTGTCCAACCACCCACTTCAGGTACAGTTTGATCCTCATCCTCTCCTCCTCCTCCTTTCCCATTCTTCTTTTTCTTCTTGGACAATTTGATTCCAGTCCATTGATTAAATTTTGGTCGGACAGGTAATGAAATTTTACTTAGTCTTTGTTTCATTTGACCTGCCCTAGTCTTCAATTGTTCCAAAGCACTTGGCTTACTCCCTCCTGGTTCTGCAGTCTCATCCATGGGTCCACCAACAGTCTCATCGTTAGTGGCTGTGGGGACCTGTTGGACCTGACCTTCTTGTTGTCCTTGACCTGAAGTTGATGCCTCATCCTCAAGAGGAACTTCTGGAGAAAAGGATAGTGTTTTATTCGCTAATGGTCGTACACTCGAAGTTTCTCCATATTTCGGTAATTCTCTATTTCGTATTCCAGCCGTAAATACAGATTTTTGGGATGATGGATGTTCATCGTGGTCACGGTGAAAACTTCGCCATTCCCGGTCCCCATCCACACCTACGTCAGAAATAATGTTACACATAAATATTCTTTCAAATTATTTCGTAAAAATCATTTAATGTAGCTAACCCATATCTCGTTCCGGCAAATCCAAGCCATCTAACCCGTCGGAATTGACAATCTGATTTTAAAATTGAAAAAAAAACTATTATTAGTGATAAGTTATGACATTTCTCATTATTCATTGTAGAAACTTGGACTTTGAACACTCCTCCTCTTTGTAGACAGTGTGAGAAAAAGCTGTCGTCTCTAAAACACACTGAAATGTGTGTAGAATTGAATCTGTTTGCAAAAATCTTCTTCACTTTTCTTCCTCCCCGTTTCGTACATTTGTACTCGTGCTAATAAGAATTTTTGGCAATCATTATACTATGTACAAAGTTTGTGTCTAAGCCTGACTAAAAAGCCGGTATATAACCTACTTTTTTTACTTTCTTCCTCTCTATACTGTACAGAACATGAGTTCCCCTCCCAAAGTATACGTGTGTACTATTATCTCATTTGGTAATTATATGGAACACACAGATTACAAGGTTGTTGTACTTCATTAATGAAAGAAAGCTTTGGAACTTTATGTCCTCCTCCCTGAGAAATGTACATACAATTATTTTTCTTTTCCCTTAACACCACCACTTCAATTGTAATTGCCCATGCAAACAACAGCAAAAAAAAGCCCTCAACATAACATACACTACAGCCTGTCTTTCACATCTGGAGTTTGTGTACAAATTATAATAAAGTCAACAGCAATGTTTTTTGTGACAAACCTCAATATCAGGGGGAATATCAATCATCCGTTCATCCAGGGAAGTCGTCTCATGATCCTTGTAGACGCTACCACTACAGTAATAAAAAATACAATGATAGTCAAATCCATAATAAAATTAAGATGGTATGTAGAAAATCAAAAGAAAGACGTACTAGTGACTGTCTTCCCAAGCTGATCCGCTTTTCGGTGGGTTGATTGGCTCGTACAAATTATCACTGAAATACATTGAACACAAAAAAATGTAGTAAGGAAAATTACATTGGAGTGTTTCATTTTATACACACATGCATTTTATTACAGTGAGTGTAAATTGAGGGGAGGGGGTGTGAGTGAATATGTCTGTCTCAATTAAGTCTCCCTGCCTATTTGTTTTCCTTTCGCCTGCCAGTCTGTAGTACGGACTCTGGAATTAGTGTCCCCGACTGTGTCTAATTTGGCCGTATAGACATAAATACAAATTGTAATTTATAACAATTTTCTTTATGGCACATCCCGAACATTCCATACTTATTATGAGAGACACGCACAAAATGAACTGGTGTGCCTTGTAATGTAATGGAAAGCAGAGACAGAGATGTACACACAAAAAATGAACTCTAAACTGTGGCTCTTTAAATTTGGACATGTTGTGAAGAAACCAGTTTTGCCCAAAAAAAGTATATCACACACAAACATACCTAGTCCTCCATGTTTGTATGAAAGGGAACTTTTTCCATCTCTCTCAATGTTCACCATAACCTATGGCCTATAACATTGGCTAAATTCGTTTCGTTTAGATTTAAAACCTCTACATTCCTCAAAATTTATCACAAAAAAAGGGTAGCACTTGTATATAGGAAAGGAAAATAAACAATCTTTTTTTGCTTCTCTTTTCCCTATTTAAACAACTTCCTCCTCCTCAATTCCTTTCATCTTCCTACTACCCACTTCTTATGATTGTGATGAAAAATACATTTCACCCTTTATCTTCATCATCATCAACTTTCGGTTTATAAAAGAGAAAAACATCCTTCTTTCTTGTTTGTGTCTGTTCACAGACAGATGAAGACAAGAATTGAGCAGTGTAATTCGACACTACAATGAGTTGAATTCTTTTATTTTGCTATTCTAACCTTCGTTGTTCAAAAATTTATTTTAAAAAAAATGGGTCACACACACACAACCTCAACAAGATTGAAACCAGAGATCATGCATTTTTGCTAATTATAAATAACACTTGGCTTCCTTCTTGTCTCAACACCTTTACCTCACAGTCATACATACGTCAAGAGTCTCACGGAATACAATGGAATACTGACAGTGGATTCTTATTCTTACGCAAATTTAAACTTTTCCTTTCAAATCACATAATTTTATCTTTTGTCTATTTTCCACAATATTTCCTACATATTTAAAACTGTTCGTCCAATCACATGTTTTACGTCTGGGCTAAAATCCAAAAATATTTTTCTCCCATCATGACTCACTCCTTCATTTAACACACACACACGCACAAAAAACATGGAACCTGACTATCCAAATTGGAAATTTGCTGATAAATCACATCCTTGCAACGACAAAAATACACACCAATTTGGTTATTAATCCCACATCACGACAGCATGCATTCTTTATTTACACGACCGAGACAACAACAACAGAGAAAAAGAGGGAATGATTTTATTTTTGTAATTGTTGAAACCTGTATCTTTTGTTGATACTATCCATATCGAATCGTTTCGGAGTAGGCAGAATAGGATTCGACTGTGAAATTCGTTTTGTCTTTGGTTTCGGAGTAGGTATATCCCATTCCCAAGCTGATCTATATTATATTATACTTTTTAAAAAAGACTTCAAAAATTTCTTCTTTTACAACTTTTTATTTTTTTGATCCCACACCCACACAAATAGAGAACTACGAAGGTTGTGCATGGAAATCAATTTTCTTTACCTAGAACTTGACCCAGCCGAAGCTGAGGGGTAGATTTGACACCCACTGGAACAGAGAGAAATTTCCAAAAATTACTATCTACTACGATAGTCAAGCTTCACGTACAATGAACACACACACACAACGGTACTTTAATGGAGAACAAATATAATATAGTATGAAACACAGGGAGAGACCCTTACCAAAACACGTAACTTCTTTCCATCGAAGCCCATCTCACTACTCACAACAAAGCTGGACAATCAAAGTGAGAAAAAAAACACACACACGTACACAAAAATTGGGACAGAGTGGAGCAGTGGCAGAAAGGCACAAAAAAGAGAGATACAGTCGAGATTAAAATTAGAATTCGGAGCCGAAGATCCTTGGCTTACAGACAGAGAAAGAAGATTTTTCTCTCTCTCTCCCTCTATCCCTATCCTTCCTATCCCTTCGTCTTGTAATGCAAAAGTCAAACTTTTTATTTTGCCAACACACAAACACCAAGTAGTGAGAGAGAGAGAGAGAGCACCACACAAGAACACACACACACACACAATTCACTGTGAGGGTCCTTGTCTTCTCTGTACAAAATTACAATCTCCTCAAACTCATCATCTCAACTTCAAGTGGGAAACTGTGCGTCTCTTCGCTTGAGACTCCCTCTCTATCTGTGTGTGTGTCTCTCTTTCTCCTGACGTGTGTGTGTAGTACACAGTGTGTGTAGTAATATACAGGCCATATTAGAACTATGGCAAATGGTTTGGAGATGAATATCTCTGGGATCCGAAAGGCTATTGTGACAAGCCCGGTGTCAAAATGTAGGCAAAGAACCAATGTGTACTTTGTGCTTGATTTCTTTTTT
>WJFB01003079.1:0-14866 GCA_009870185.1 Pygmarrhopalites habei
TTATTTCCTGGAAATATGACTCCATGACTTGTAGTTGTGTATCGAGTGGTTGTAATATTTCCTTTTTCGGTGGTCATCTCAGTAGTTGTTCCTTCACTTGTGCTGTCTGTAGTTGTAATGCCACCCGTTGCCCTTTCTGTTGGCACGTCGTCTATGGTTTGGCCAATTTGAAACATCGTTGAATTTACTTCCATGGTCATACTGGTACTAGTTTCGTTGACTAGAATTGTAGTGGTCTCGACACCTGAAGTTGGCGGAACACTGGTGGTTTGACTTTTTTCAGTTTCACTGCGCTGACTTGACTGCGGTTCAGATACTGTCGTCAACCCAATTGTACTACTCGTGGTGGTTAGGTTGTATCTTGAGGTGGTGGAAGTTTCTTTGCTGCTCTCCGGTTCTCCACTAGTTGAAGTAGATGGCTTGGTAGGTTCACTGATAGACTCTGTCGTAACTGGCATTGTTGACTCGTATACTGGACTTACCGTGGTCGGTTCATAAGCCGGAGTCTCACTCTCCGGGAATTTAAATGCCCTCGTAGTTTTATCAGTTAATTGTGTATTTGATTTAACACGCGGGTATGTTGTGGATGTGTCCTCCTTACTAGTCATTTCCTCAACTCCACTAGGAGTTGATGTTAAGAGGTCATGATCACCTATACGTGGTTTTCCACTAGAGCTCATGGTCATAGTTGTCTCTGCTGGTTGTTCAGTAGTCGTCGATCGATTAAATTCAGTAAAAACGTGACTAGACGTTACTATCGTACCGTTTTGTGTCTCTATGCTTATACTACTGCCAAGTGAAGGACTGCATTCCTTGCTTGGGTCACCCTGAGTGCCTTGTGAACAATAACAAACTGGCCTATGTGCTGCTACCCTACAAGAGGCTCCTTGGCCACAAACGCTCGGAATTTTGCAAGGGTCAACGCATGTTTTTCGAATACAGGCTTCAGTGGGGTCACAATGAATATTCCGCGTACAAGTACCAGATGGTGAGGGTGTCATTGGTGCAAGAGTACTGTTTGAAGTGCTTGTTTCATTTACTGTACACAAACATGACACAAGAGAAAAATATTGAGATAAATCTGAAATCATTATTATAATGGGGAGGCAAATTTCATGCGAGTATGCAGTATAGTCGTCATTTGATTTCATACTATGTATGCACAATTACACAAATGTACCAATAACATATGACAAAACTAACGGCGGCATATGCGGTTCTATCACAACTGGGGACAAGAAAAACAAAAAATGTTTTACAACAACTATAATTACCTATATGAATGCATTACAGTGTACGTGCACTGATAACACGTACACGAGACAACCCTGTGCATCAACTAAATAAAGATGGAAACTATTTATGAAGACGCAAAGGAGGCTTAAAATGTTGTTTAGAACGGACAGTATAACATGACAATGTACACACCACATACCTGTTCATAGGGTATACAACATATACACAACAAATATATAATACATGGAGCAATGATGCACAAAACTTTCCAATCCAACGTAGAGAGAACAACTAATAGAATAATAACATATAGCTACACTACGACAACACAGAACTAGAGAAGAACAATAGTACATGAAAGAGAATTTAGATGGAAAAGATAATCTTTTCCAGTTAAGAATAATTTTGAGTATAGTACAGAGTCAGGATTTGAACGACTCGGTGGTTTTTACGGAATATGTATTAGGAAGAAAGGTTTTGTTTTGTATTGAGTGAAAGTGAGAGGGTAGAAGAGAAAGTTAGGTTTGTGGTAATAGGAATTCCCCCTGTTTTGTCTTTGTACTGTATGGTTGATTTTTTGGGTGTTAGATTCTGTTGTTATCTTGATGAGTGTTGGTGTTGCTGTTAAGTTTGTTTGTTTTTAGTCTTGAGATTTTAGTTTCGTTTCGAGGAAAGACTCCTTTCGTTAGTTGGCTTGTTGAGCTTTTCGATGTTTTTTGTATTATTCGTTTTTAAGTTTTTTTAAAAATGGGAAGTGCAAGTGATGGATTCAAAAAAGTAAATGTTGGTTATAATATTTACAAGTGTTAAACTGGAGTGTATCTCGGTGTCCTGTTGGACAAAAGGATAAAGGATAATGGGAATAAATATGTTTGTTTGGAGGTGAAAAGTCAATTATACAGTGGGTTAAACTACGGCAAAGCAACTTTTCTGACATCCTGATAATCACTTTACCTTTGCAGCCATCTTTGCCACCTGCCACGAATCCAGCAGGACAAAATTTACAACTTGGTTTTCTATCTTGAACAAAGCAAGGTGTATTATCTGGACAATGGAAATGTTCACATGGATCCACACACTTATAGTTTGAACATTTAAGATTTGGAGGACATCCAGCATCTTTCAAGCAAATGAATACACTCGTATTGCATTGATTATTGTTGCAGAAACAGTAGGACTTGTGACTAATGACTTGACATGACTTTCCGACATCACATTTTTTGTTTGAACACGGATTTTGACATTTTCCATTGGAGCACGCCAGATTATCGGCACAGTCGAAATCTGTCCGACAGTCCAGTCTGAACTCGGATGGATTAGGACAAATCAACTCCATATTTTCGTTGACGACGAGGCTTTGCTTGCACATGCAAATAGGATGGTGATCTCGAACTTCACATTTATGATTGCTGTTGCAACTGACTCCTCTATTGTTGTCTCTTGGGTGCCATGAACAGGGATCTTCACATTCTCCAAAGGCAAGATTACATGCCAAGTCGGCTGGACATTGGGAGTCAGAAGTGCAGGCTCCGAAGATGAGTTCAGGTTTCAAGGGTCGGGGAGTGGCATCCCGACAGTTGATGTCGGGTTTACACACTTCCAGGGGATTTCCGTAGTGACAGTGGGGACATTGACAGTGAGGTTGGCGTGAGATAAGGGTGCAAAGTGCATTCTCTCCACAAACACCACGAACACTACAAGGGGATATACACTGTCCTCTAACGCAAACTGGTTGATCAATTGGACAGCCCTGATCAGACGTGCATTTACTTTTCTCTACAATTTCAATTCAAGTCGACCACGAATTTGAGGGGTAGTGAGGAGAACGGAAATGGAATCAAAGAAAAGAAAAAGAAATCATTTGCATTTTTGAAATACATAAAGTACAAAACCCTCTTGGTGATCTTGATGAAATGAAGGGGTCTTGTAGATACCAAAAATTACTCAAAGTACAGTGTCAATTAAGATATTACATATTATAAATACCAGTTGTGTGTATGGACAATATCATTGCCTATATGTCGTTATTTACATTTAGTAACATTGTTGGTGAAATGAATTGTGAGTGTTCTAGTGCTTTTTAGATGTTTACATGTCCGCAGTTAAAAACTGGCTTTTGGTTGGGTATGTTAAATTAAACTGAAAATAAGAATGATTATTAGAATATAACGGGTATGTGTACATTGGCTTTCTCCAGAAGCCTAATTAGGTCATGTGGTTGTAGTTCTGTAACGATACGTGTCCCAGTTAAGGGATATGCTCATGTTTATCGTTTAACACATCAATCCGTGTTCATATATTTTATGACTAAACGATGTGAACTAGAGTTAGTAAACCAGAGTAACAAGGACACTTACCTTCTACTTGACACACGAATTGACCTCCGAGAGACACACACTGAGCTCCATTTTCACAACCAATTGCTCTACAATCGTCAAGTCTTTCTGGTTGACCTATAAATATTATTATCGTCAGTGATTAAACCAGCACCCTTTACATTTCCATTGATTAACAGAACTATTTAATGAATTACATTCTCTGAAAGGATCTCCAGCCGGGTAGTTTCGTGGACAAACACAGATACCTTGACCCGTTTGTAAATCTTGTTGACAAATGGCGTTAATTCCACATGGGATTTTACTACACACAAAAACATCACAATTAAAATCAGTTGTCGCTACCACCCGAATGCAAGAAAATTAATTGCAAAATACTCACCAAGCATTCTGTTGACCTTTGCACACACATCCGCGTGCTGGATCACCAGTACAGCCAGTATTACAAGAACATTTGAATCCTCCAAAGGAGGTCTCAGTACATTTGGCGTTCACTCCACATGGGTTGCTCAAGCAAACATCTTGTTCTAAAAAATTCATGCAATATATAGTATGCAATATAGTATGCCAATAATTTCATTATGGAATTCTACTTATCGACACTTTAAATTGTTTTAATTTATTGTTCATACCAATGACACATTCAACTGCAGCATTTCCTCGATGGCCAATTGGACAGCTGCACTGAGCTCTTCTGTTGACAACTCGGCACTGTGCATTTACTCCACAAGCGCCTGGTTCCAGGCAAGGGTTTCGACATTTATTTTGCACGCACATTTGGTCACCAGCGCATGCCTTATCTGCTGAACACTCAACTTGCCGACATTCTTTGCTTGGTTCTCCTACAATACACGAATAACAAATTAAATGACAGCCACATTTCAGCCATTTAAAATCAAACACCTAAAAATTTGAACATACCTAGGAATCCGGCGGGACACAGGCAAATAGGTCGAGATTGTGACACTAAATAATTTTTTAAATTACATAGCATTAATTTGCGTAATGTAAAAAATGTCAACTATAACAAAATGTTCGGTACTTACCACGACAAACAGCGTTGATTCCACATGGTGATGATTTTTGAGCGCATGGATCGGAACACTTAACACGGAAAGACGAAGAAATATTATATTAAAAGACTCAAGTTATCAAATGCTGTAAAATTGGCTTAATTATTTCATTGGCACATGAAAATGATTATTTTACCTGGCCATTGATACAAGCCTCTTCAGACAAACAATCAGAATTTACTCTACATCCAGTAGCACAAAGTTGTGACTTGCACACTTGTCCCTGCATTTCAAAAATAAAACAAATTACGTTCCGATCTATAATAAACACACCATATGGAAATTTCAACCACTTTTAATGACATACCTGTGGACAGTTGGCGTCAGCTGAACACTGACTTCGACATTTTCCACGTTGACAAGTTTGACCACATGAACATTGACTTGATGAGGTACATGATGCAATACAGTATCCTCCTTCACACTTTGACCCTCCAGGACAACTATTACCATTACATCGCTGAGGTGGTGTGACGCACTGAACTAGAGGATTTCCAATTGTACCGATGGGACAGGAGTAGACTGCTGAGTGTTGTTGAATTTCACAGACTGCACAAGAACCTCCAGCAACGGAATTTTTACATGGATCCTTACACTGTCTATTCACACAAGCCTTGTCCGGACTACAGTGACTGTCTGTTCGACATCCAGCCAGGCAAATTCTTCCTTGACATATGAACCCTTGTTGACATTGCTCATCACTGTTACACAATGGTTTGCATACGCCACCAATACATCGTTCATCCGATAGACAGTTGGTGTCACTCTTGCACACTGCTCGACAAGTTTCATCTATACAAGTTGACCCGGATGGACAAGATTCCTTTGTACTGCAAGGGAGTTGGGGTGCTTTGCAAGCAATTCGTGCATCGCCAATTAATCCTTCCAGGCATTTACATTGTACTTGATGATTTTTGACAATGCATCCAGCATTTGTTCCACAGGATGTGGGGGATCCACAAGGATCAATACATTTATTATTCACACAAGCTTGAGATGCTGAGCACTCTACATCTGATCGACAACCAGCTATACAAGTGTACCCTTCACAAATCTCGCCACTTCTACAGCCAGAATCCTTTCGACAAATTGGTTTACAAATCTGCACAAAAATGTATTATATAAATACGTTAGAAAATCTGTATTATGAATTTACTGATAGATAATATTTCTCCTTTTAAATACCTTATCGCAAACTTCGTTGGTAATGCAGTTTTCAGTTGTTGAGCAAATCTGTCTGCAAGCACCACTATCACAAAGGAATCCATCGGTACAGTCCCGGTTGGAAGTACAAGCAATTGGTTCACGAACACAACCCACAAATGGTGTTGGATTGGGGATCATGTTGACTGGACATGTGCATATTGACTGATGATTGAGAACTGAGCAGATACTGTTCGGTCCACAAGTTTGACTTTGTGAACAAGGATTTGTACATCTTTGACCTATTACAGCAGAAACATTAGAACGGTGATTGAATTAATTCATGAAATAAGTTTACAGTGGTGAGGAGAAAGTAGGAGAAAGTTACCTATGCAAGCTTCGTTTGAGCTACAGTCATCATTCGTTCGACAACCAATTCGACAATTATTGTTGAGACAGATGTGGCTGTAAATGCATCAAATATGATTTGAGTGACCTTTCAGAAAAATCGGGACAGCTTTACTATGGTTCATTATAAACGTTTAGGAACTTACGATAAAAAGCAGTCGTTGTCAACTCTACAAGTCAACAAGCATTTCCCTTGTAGACATCGTTCGTTCATGGCACATTGATTATCTGTTTGACATCCAAGTAGACAAAGTCCTTCGGTACATGTGTAGCCAAGTGGACAATCATCTTTACATGGAACTGAGACTGCAAAAGCAAAAACATTGTAATTAATCATAATTCGCATCATAAATATTATAGTTTCATGAAAGAAAGATTAACGTACTTCGGACACATTCCACATCAGCAGATCCAGTAAATCCTGGAGGACAACTACAGATTTTTTGGTGAAATTGCATTTTGCAAGCAGCATTCAAACCACATGAACTGGGAGCATCGCAAGGATTTGTGCACTGATTTCTAACACAATTTTCCAATGGTCCACAATCCCCGTCTACAAAAAAATATTTTTAATAAGTACAATTCAATTGTGAAATTAAAGTTGTTGAGATAATTTCTCATTTAAATTGTACCCTGTGAACAAGGTGGTTTACACAAGTTCCCATCACAGTAAGTCCCTTGACTGCAGTCCGCATTAGATTTACATGAAATCGGTTTAGGTACACATCCTTGGATAAGATCTTTTGGATTTCCATCGTAACCATCTCGACACTGACAGAATCCTTGATGGTCTCGGAAGGTACACAAACTATTAGGCCCACATTTGACATTGTCGCAAACAGATTTACAGCGAGAATTGCCATTATCCCTTGTACAGACCGCAGCTTCAGGACAATCCTTGTTTTCTCTACATTCTGGAATTGGCAAACAACCTTCCTGAGAGTAAGGATCTCCGACTGTACTCAATGGACACAGACATTTGAAAGAGCCACGAGTATTGTCACAAATACTTCCAGGTCCACAGGGTTTCGTTGCACAGAAATCAATGGGATTACATTGTTTGAGTGGATCGCCTACAACAAAACATTATATTCGTTTAAACTAATGTAAAAATTCATTCGCTATTTTTGATTGTTTATACTAAACGATTAAATTTTTACCAGTAAATCCTTCCAGGCACAAGCATTTTTGTTGATGTTGATCAGAAATGCAGAAAGCATTTTCTGTACATGGATTTTGAAGTCTACAAGCCACATGACATTTGAAATCTTGACAAATTTTGTCTCCGGAACAGTCATTGTTCGTTTGACATTCTATGGGTTGGCAACCAATTTTGTCATCCTGAGGATTTCCATGATAACCTGCTTTACACTTGCACTGGGCTTGGTGTGGAAGTTGACCTACAATTTTATTTAAAAGACAATTGCATTCTCCACCCTATTATTGAGTCTAATATGAAAAACTTTCACCAGTGAAAACTTTCTCTTACCATTTGCAATACATTCAGCACTTCTTCCGCAGAGCAACAAGTTGTTACACACGTGTTGACATTCTGGCTGTCCATAACGATTTTCACGACAAACTTCGTCGGATTTACAATCGGTGTCTGTGAAATAATATCAAAAGTATGTGAATACACTCCAGTTGAAAATGAACTAATTATTCAAAGATTAATTGAGGATAATCAGGCTTAAAATTTTACCTTCTTTGCAGCTTGGGACTGTAACAATACAACAAATTAATTAATGACTGCTTGTTTATATATTAACATTACAAATTTATCATTATTATAACCAAACAATTTTGTACCTTGTAAGCAAATTCCATTTTGACAAGTCTGGAAAGATGTACATTCTCCCTCATGTTTACAGGTGCTCTGACAAGCTCCATCCAAACAAAGTTGGTGGTTCAAACAGTCTCGATTTGATGAACAAGTTGGTGTACAAATACCACTGGTACACTTTGAAGATGCCGGACACAATGTATTTTCTGAACAGGGCAAAATCATGAAACAGCCTTGAAGAGGATCTCCAATATGGTTTGGTAGACAACTACATGTGGGTTGATGTTGAATGGTTGTGCAATTGGTGTTTTGTCCACAGACATTCAGTAGTTTACATGGGTCTCCACATTTATTGTTGTAGCAGGAATGAGATGACAATGGACAGTCATTGGAGTCTGTGCATTCCAAACTCTTGCACTCTTTCATTGGATCTCCAGCTACAAAATAATTAAAATGTCAATAATTTTTTAACTTAAACATTGTTTTAAAGTTGCTCTCATTCCGGAGTCCGGACGTACCTGTTTTGAAGGGACAACTACACACGGCAGTATGTCTGACAGCATTACAAGATGCTCCTTTCCCACAAGCTTTTTCGCAAGCATCCACACATTTCCCTGACTTGCATCTTGCTGATTCCGGGCATTGAGTATCATCTGAATGTTTCGTCAAATAAAAATAACCATTAACTTTTGATTAATTTTGATTTACATCGTACATGACTCATTTTTTTCTTGCAACTTAATCGTACCTTGACACTGATCAGATTGTCGACATCCTGCCTGCCCCTTCAGAGCTTCCCCAACAAGTCCTCGAGGGCAAGAACAAGAGAATCCTCCCTCAGTATTCTTACATTGAGCAGTTGTGTGACAAACATTGAGTAGACATTCATTGACATCCGTACACTGTCCATTCCTGAATTCAAATCCTTCATAGCACTGACAAAGTGCTTCATGTCGTTCCACTTTACAAACTCCTTGTCCACAAATGGCTTGGTCACAAGGGCTCATACATTTGTTTGTCTGCAAGTCACACCTTTTGTCCGGACTACAGTCGTCATTGGCAAGACATTCAACAGGGTAACAACCAATTTCTTTCTTATAAGGATCTCCAAGATGATTGTCAGGACACACGCACTGTGCTTTGTGCTCAATCACTAAATAATAACAAAGTGAATTGTCAATTTGTACTGCAAAAATCTAAACTATTGGCTAAATTTGTACATACCTGCACACTGAGCTCGAGGTCCACACTGTTTCTGTATTTCTGGACATGGGTCAACACACTTGCGAATTCCGTCAGCCCCTCTCAGACAAGTGAGAGAGTCTGGACAGTCAGCATTGGTCTCACACTGATTGGGTGGGAAGCAACCTCCTTGGAATGGATCTCCAAACATGTTGGGTGGGCAGGAACACCTGTAAGAGCCTGGAGTATTGGAACAGAGGGCAGAAGGATGACATGGCGATGTTCCCCCACACTCATTGATGTCACGACAACCCGTTGGTCCAGACTCAAATCCACTTCCACATCGACACTTGTTTGAGATACACACTTCCACTTCATTGCAGTCCCCGTCTGAACGACAACCTGGTAAACAGAATCCTTCCACACACACTTCACTCTGTTGACAGTTGGAGTCTTGATAACACACTTTGTGACAAATGTTATTTTGACAACGCTCTCCCTTGGCACAGGTACTACTCACATCACATGAGACAACACAAAGTCCTCCAACACAAATACTACCCTGAGCACAGTCTCCAGTACTTGAACAGTACAATGGTTTCCGGACACAACCCTCGAATGGAGTGGGTGTTCCTTCAAAACCATCGGGACAGTTGCAAGTAACATGGTGATTTCGTACTGAAAAATGTACATACAAAATTGCAAGTTATTTTTCATAATTCACATGCAATCCCCTGTAAATAGTTTTGAGGATAAAATCCGTACCTTGACAAAAAGAGTTTGGACCACAGGAGCCATCAGTCTCACAAGGATTTTGACATTGGTGATTAATACATGCCTGTTCTCTTGAACAGTCTCCGTTATTTCGACAACCCGCAACACAGAAACCACCTTCAAAGAGAATAAAAAATTCATGTCATACGTTATGTCCATAAATAAAGTACTGTAGTGAGAAAAATGATTTGTACTTACCAGCGCAGGCACTTCCAGATGGACATCCAGAATGTGCTAGACAAGGAAGCATGCACATTGATGACACACATCGTTCTCCGTTGGCACAATCCTGTGTTTTCTTACAGATTGTTTTACACTGATCTCCAATACAAAGACTTCCTTGACTACAATCCACATCACTGTGACAAGTCGCGGAAGTTCTCACACAACCCTTATCTGGAGATGGATTTGGTTCAAATCCTTGTGAACAAGTACATTGACCTTTCCTGTTCACAACTTGACATTGGGTGTTGGCTCCACATAAACCTTCACAAGGATCAATACACTGGCCATTCAACTGATGACATGCAGCTCCAGCAGGACAATCATCATCCTTGGTACAACTTCCTTGTGGTCGACATCCAGTCACTCCATTTCCTAATGTGTTTGGTGGACATTTACAAACAAATCCTTCTGCTGTGACTTGACAAGTTGCAGATGAATGACAAGGATTATTTTCACAGGAATTCACTGGAGAACACTTGATGTCAGGATGAGGATCTGGTTTGAAACCGACTGGACAAGAACATTGGAAGGCATGTTTGCTGGGGATACAAATGGCAGAGTCACCACAGGAATCTTCTTCGCATACGTCATAACATCGGTTCTCCAAACGATTACAAATTTGATGGAGTGGACAGTCATCATTGTATACACAAGGCACAGCTAAAAAATTCAGTCAAGGATTATTTTAAATACTTTCTCTACTTTTTTACACATCATTTTGGAAAAGCAGTTTTCATAGATTTTTTAAAATGATATTCTCATGTACCTTGACAGCCTTGTTTCAAATCGTTTGGATCTCCCTTGAATTTTCCTGCAGGACATTGACATTGGCACTGATGATTGTTGGCAACTGGTACAGCTCCTGGACCACACTGAATATTCTCACAGACGGGAGAGCAGACCAAATTACCATCGAATTTTGTACAAGCTTCATTCTCTCCACATTGTCCATCTGACTGACACTGATCTCTTGTGACTGGTTGACAACCATTTCGATCAATTGGACTTCCGGTGTAGCCTGGTAAACATCTACAACTAGCTTGGTGTTCGATGGGAATACATTCAGCTCCTGGTGCACAACTGAGTTGACCTATCAAGAAAGGATGAACACAAAAGTTAATTTCATTTGCATCCACATATTTTCAAGTAAGACAATTTAAAATTATTTCTTAATTTACCTGGAGCACAGACTGGAGCACACCGTAAGACACCCAAACCGTCAGGTCGACATGATTCAGACAAAGAACAGTCCCTAGAAGTTTGACAGTCTGGGAATGATGGCTGTTCACAAGTGGAGGTTTCTGGATTTTTGACAAAACCATTCAAACACTGACAGGCAGGACGGCCTGCTGTATTTGCCACACAAACTTCATTTGGATTATTACAAATAACATTGGCACATGGATCAAAACATTTCCGGATTCCATTGATATCGGACTGACACACTAATCCCTTCGAACAGTCTTTATTTTGACTACATTCATCTTCGGTGATTCCACCCAATTGACATCCGAGTCGGAGATCTGTTGGGTTTCCTCGGTAGCCATCTTGGCAAAGACAGTAACTTCGATGTTCCTCTGGAAAAGATAATTTGACATTAATTTTTGATAGTTGATTACCAACTAGCATGGTAAAATAAAAGATGAGAGAGTAGACATACCTGTGATACAAAGTGCATTGGGTCCACACTGACTCCTTGAGCAACCATCAATACATTTCCTGACTCCTGTTCCCACGGGCAAACAAATCTCGGTGGATTTACAATTGAGATCATTGTCACACGTTTCACCTGATATGAAAATAATTAATGCAAAGAATTAGAAAACAACTAGTCACAACTGTAGGAGTAATGTAATGTGTGTAGTAAAAAACTTACTCTTGCAAGCCCTGTGTGGATCTCCAGTAGTCAAGGGTGGACAGAGACACTTGCCCTGAGAACAAACTGCTCCCTTTCCACAAGACACGTCCCGACATAGGTCACGACACACCCCCGAGCTACAAGAGAATCCGACGGGACAAACTGTGTTGGCATTCTTGGCATTACACCGACATTCCGTTTTACTACAGTCCACAAGATTTGGTGGTGGAGCTGTGCACTGTTCAAATGGATTCCCAACGAAATTCTCCTTACAACGACATTCGTATCCATTCAACTGATTAATACAGACTGCATTCTCCCCACAAACTTTCCCTCCAGCTTGACTCACGAGACACTCATTAATGTCTTCGCATTTGACGTAAGGATTTCCAGTTGCGCCTACACAATATTATCAAAGTTGATTATCAAAAATTGTTAAAAACTTGAGTAACCTGAAAATGTAAGTTGTAAAAATAAGTGAATTGTACCTGATTCGCAAACACATTCGATTCCTCTAGTGGATGTGATACACAGAGCACCTTTGCCACATTTGGTTGTTGTACAAGTTCTCTCCTGAGCACCACAAGCAGCATAAGGATTTCCGGTTGTCCCTGGATTACATTGACACACATTTGACGTGACACCGTACTCACAATGAGCATTCTCTCCACAAGTTGGTGTACACTTGGGTGGTCCGGTGGTGACGGGGACACACTGTAATTTTGGATTTCCAACCATGAAGGACAAACAGACGCACTGATTTGTGTGAGCATCACATGTGGCTCCAAGTCCACAAACAACACCCTCACAACGAGCCTTACACCGACCACCAACACACACTTGCGGTTCTTGACAAGGATTTGAGGCGGAACAAACGTCAGGCATACACTGTCCACCTGGGAACGGATTTCCTGAAAACTTTTCTTGACAACTACAAGTTGGTCCGTCTACTGTGGGAACACACTGAGCATTGTCAGCACACTGAACATTCTCACACACTGACATACACTCGTCGTTTCTTTGTACAAATCCAGGAACACATCGACACCTGTAATTATTGAAAAAATTTATATATTAACGAGCTTTGTAAATGCAATCTCCGATATACTCTCCGATAGGATATTTTGTCTCTCAAGATAATTTAAAAAATGATTACCAGGCAGCATGATCTTCTGGTTCACACACAGCATTCTTTCCACAAGGCAACGTGTCACAAGGATTCACACAGTGACCACTCTCACAAGTAAGAGAATTTGGACAGTCACTATGGGCCACACATTCCGCAACAGTTGTGTCACCCTTGCAACCACCAAGATAAGGGTCACCTTTGAGTCCTCTTGGACAGACACAAGAGAATCCACCTTTTTTGTTCAGACAAGTTGCTCCAGGGCCACAAGGATTCGTTTGACATTCATTTGTGTCTACACAGGCAGTGTAAGCGTTTCCTTCATAACCTGTCAAATCATCATTTTCATCATTATGTGGAAATTCATCTCAGCATCATTTTTTCGGAAGGTTATTCATAAGAAATGTGAACTTACCCGGTTCACACATACAACGAGGAGGGTCAGTTGGAGTACATTGAGCATTGAGTCCACAAGGAAATCTTTCGCAAGGACTTTTGCATCTATTTCCATCCTGAGTATCTGTGAAGAAAGGTGGAGGACAAACACACTCTCCTGGTTGTAAACATTTTTCATTTGAACTACAATCCCCATCCTTCACACAACGGACTAGAGCAGCGGAACAGGCACCGTTGTACGGATCCCCTTGATAGCCTGTAATTAAATTCATTGGAGTCAATAATCCTAGCTCAGAATTGTTCATAGTTATGTGGGTGGGCGTGTGACAACATTACCTGGAGGACAGATACAACGGTATGATCCTTTCTCATTTACACACTCAGAGCCGGGAGCACAAGGTCGTCCTGACAAACACTCGTCCACATCTTCACAAGATCCATCTGCATTGGGTGCAAAACCCGCTGCACAGGCACAGTAACTGAGACCACCAGTGACGGAGACACAAGTGGCACCCTTTGGACATGGGGAAGTTGGTGAACAGTCTCCAAAGACACAACTACCATTGACAACTTTGTAGGGTGGAAGACATTTACACTCGACATTGTTACATTCCTCACAGATTGAGAAGGGATTCCCATGATAACCTAAAAAGCGGAGAGAGAGTTTTAAGTATCGTCAATTTATACCCAGAAATCCCAGATTGATTAATCCAGTTCAGATTTTCAACTCACCTTTAGGACATTTGCATTCGTAGCTTCCAGGCAAATTTTTGCAAACTGTAAACGACATTTTAGAATACAATTAGATTGGAGATTTGAAAAGGTGCACGAGAGTAAACGCTATGGGAGATAAGAAAACTCACCAGCATTGAGACCACAAGGAGGCCTGTCCCGAATTTCGTAACACTCATCCACATCCCGACACCGACCACTGTCTGAATCTCGAGCAAAACCCAAAAGACAAATGCAGACATTTTGACCAGTAGCATCCGACACACACTGCTCTCCATTTGGACATGGTTTGCTAGCACTACATTGCTCCACAATGGGTTCACAGGTAAATCTCCCTGGTTCATTTCGACAAATCTCATTTGATTTACAAGGATTGACTGCACATTCATCAATATCTGTACAACCTCCTGGTCCAGCGGATGAACCAGTGAATCCATCTCGGCAAAGACTGAAAATATTTTCCACAATAATTATTTTGTTCCCGTGTGTCTGTGAAGATGTTTGGGAAAAGTTGTCTACTAATATACTCACCATTTGGCTTCATTGTTGATGAGCATACACTGTGAGTTGGCACTGCAAGTAACTTCTTCGCAT
>WJFB01003080.1:0-14864 GCA_009870185.1 Pygmarrhopalites habei
GAATAAAGGTGATAGACAGACTTATGCTGAATACTATCGTGAGAGATACAAGATTCGGATCCAGGACATGAATCAGCCCTTGTTGGTGTCAAGGCCCAAGAAGCGTGACTTTCACCGTGGTATGACAGGGACCATTTTACTAATCCCAGAATTTTGGTGAGTGGAATTTTTTTTGTGTTCGCAGAGAGACTCTATCATGAAAATTCTATTAGGTTTTTAAAAATATTTCTACAGTCAAATGACAGGGTTGAGTGAAAGTATGCGTTCGAATTTCCAAATGATGAAAGAATTGTCGACTCATTTTCACATGGGACCTCAAGCTAGGAAAGAGGCTGTCCAAAAGTTTATGAACCGATTAAAGACAACTCCAGAGGTAACTTTTTTGCTCATGATATTAAACAAAATGGTTCAATGTGAAATCGGAATGATGCATTTTTATTTCAAAAATGGTTTCCTAAAATTTTAAGATTCAACAAGATTTGAAGCTGTGGGGCTTGGACTTTAGCAAAGATTTAGTGTCTTTAAAAGGACGCGTGATTCCTCAGGAAACTATCCTTTTTGACAATGCAAAAGAATTACCTGACAATTCCAAGAAAGCTGACTGGACCATGGCTTTTCGAAGTATTACATGAGTTTCATGATTGATTTAATGTACATTTGGAACATAATACGATACAATAATAATGACTAACTATTTTTATTTTATTTATAGACAGAATTATTTACGACACCAGAGCTGAGAAGTTGGGTGGTCATTGTTCCTCATAGGGGTGCTCCGGGCATCGACAATTTAATAAAAATTGTACAACAGGTTTCAAAACCGCTCAATTTTCGTGCTAACCAACCTATTGAAGTGTAAGTGTACTGTAACTGTAAAGTGTTTTGAGTACTTTTTCTGCCAAATAGTTTTTCTGAATGAGCATTCCTTATGAAATGTACACATTATGTTTCTTTCTTAAAAAATTATATAATAATTTTTTCAGTATAACTCTGCCGAATATTCAAGTTCAAAACTACGTTCATCAAATTGATCAAGCCATGTCGAAGTACGGACAATCGAGAAATTTACAAGTAGGCAGTCCTCATTTCCTTTATAGATTTTTTTTCAGTATATATTTGTCTAATTGCACAATCACCACATTGAATCTTTTTACCCCTTCTAGCTTATCTTCGTGGTGCTCCCAAATAATAGACTAGAGACTTACTCCGCCGTCAAAAGACGTTGTGTTGTAGATTTTGGAATATCTTCACAGTGTTATTTAGCAAAAAATGTGAAAGCAAAAAATTTGATGGTTATAGCTACAAAATGTATAGTGCAAATGTCAGCCAAATTGGGTGGTGAACCCTGGACAGTGGCTAATTCGATTAAGGTGAGGTTTTGATTTTGTGACAATAATTAGATGAATGGAAATAATAATAATATTCACTAATTTGAAAAGACTTTTTTGGTTATACACAGACAGCAATGATTATCGGATTTGACGTATACCATTGTGGAAAGCGTAAAGGTGTGTTCAATATTTATCCCTTCAAATTATCAAGTAGATCAGATCACATAAAACTATAGTCTTTTCTTATTTTTGGATTCTCTTAACAAAGGTCGAAGTGTTGGGACCATGGTAGCAACAACAACAAAGACTTTTGCCAAATATTTTAGCACCGTGTCGTTTCACAACAACAAAGAATTGTCATCTAATGTTTGTCAAGACATTACCAGTGAGTAATCAGCAATTACTTTCGTATTAATGCATAACCACATCATGTTTACTTTATTGAAATTGATGATGATGACTTCTTTGTAGAGTGTCTCCACGCATACCGTTCCCTAAATGAGTGAACATTGCCAGACAGAATCATTATGTACAGAGACGGTGTTGGGGATGGACAGCTGACATTTGTTTACAACTCTGAACTAGAACAAATTAAGGTAGATCCCTTTACAATTATATTTTTAGAATACATATGACGACAGAAACCGTGTGTAATACAATTTGTTCCCTTCTCATAGAATGCCTTAAAATTTGTGTATGAATCTGCACGACGTGCGCTTCCAAAATTTTCCTTCGTTGTTGTGACCAAGAAAATTAATACAAGGATTTTCTCTGCCACTTTTCCCCATTCCTTGAATCCAGACCCTGGGACAATTGTTGACGACGTGATTACACTCCCAGAACGGTTAGAAAACTGGCTAATATTTACAGTGTTATTGTGAAACAGAATTTACAAGTTAATAAGTGTTGCTTTCACTAGATCATTTTCATGGATTTTGGTTAATTGTTGTGCAACACAGGTTTGACTTTTATCTGATTGCACAAAACGCTCGTCAAGGGACTGTGAGCCCATCTTCGTACTACGTGTTGTTTGACCAGCAGGGTATTGAGCCTGATCAAATTCAAAGATTGACTTACAAGCTCTGTCACATGTATTTCAATTGGAGTGGAACTGTGGCTGTCCCAGCCCCATGTCAATATGCCCACAAACTTGCATACTTGACAGGTAATTTCGCTTGTTTTTGGATAAATGGCTGAAAAGAAATCAAATTTGTACTAACTGACCAAACTATTATGTGCTTTTTAGGAATGGCCCTGGATAACAGTCCGCATGAAAAGCTGTCACACCTTTTGTATTACTTATAGTCTTCTTTTTATTATACATTGCAATTTGTGTCTTTTATAGATTGTTGTGATTTTAATGAATATTTTTTTATATGTTCACCACTGAACTTAGATATACAGTATATAGGACTTTTTAAACTTTTAATGCATTTTAGTCCCTTCTGTCTTAAAAGAAGTAAAACAATATTTTTAATAAATTTATTCTTGTTCGAGCTATACATACTTAGAATTTACAAACTCAAAAAGTAAATTTATCTCACGAGGAATGTTTAAATAAGTTTAAGAATGAATCCAGTATTTTCTATCAAAATCAGTTGTAAATACAATTCTTGTAATTGTATGAGGCATTTGTTATCCGTCACGAAGTCCGTGATAAAGAATACACATCACAGCAAGATCATCTTGCAAAGACTAATAAATATTTATTTTATGAACAAAGAAAAAATTTTACAGTAACGTTTTTTTTGCATGGTGAGGAACAGAGATGAGAGAACTTTCTCCATGCTTTGAGTATATGGAGAAAGTCCTCTTTTCCGTTCCTTACCATTTCCCATACATATGCGTCCTTGTAAGCAGATTTTTTTCCTGGATTTCTCAAGGCCAGTCAGGCCAGAAAATATTTATTCCATATGAACGAATCCCTTATGGACACCTCTAATTAACCTTTGGACCCATTGTCATTGTCAAGGATCTCTTAATTACGGGACAAAATTCAAAGGGGATTTTCATTTGCCGAAAATTAAGGATTTGCTCTCTTATTTTGACTCGTTTCCAATTAATTCCAATCGAAAATGGTCAACCACGATTACTTTGCTTATGGTTATGCCATCATCGTGGCTGCTGGTGGTGTTGTGGGATACGTCAAAGCCGGTAATTTGTCATTTTAACATAACATAATTGTGCATGTCATTAGAGTTTTAGTATCCACTTGTCTACAGTGTGTCAACATCGTTGTACAGCCTAAAATTGAAACAATACCCTGTTTTATAGTTTGTCATGTCATAATTACTGAATGGAATATCTTTGTCATATTAGGTTTGACAACAAATGACTAGGACATATTTTATTACAACATACAATAATATAAAAAATAAATTCCATGTTACACTGTGTATGTGTAACATAACAATTACAGTAATTATTGTCACAACGTCATAAAATTGAAATAATTCAATTTGGACGGTGTTTTGTAAGTTCCTTATTATCAACAAGGAATATAGTCCTTTGATTTGTATTGACAATCTTCAGACTCTATTAGAGTCGCTTTTTGAATGCGTTGTCAAATATTAGAAATTTGGTTTTTTCCACTTAGGCAAATATTAATGTGGCATAATGTACAACAGTTGCCTATTTAGATTTTGTGGATTCTAGGAGACTCTTTAGGCATCATCATCCGTAAGAAAAATGTTGGGGATGATTTTCTGTGTCAACTTTCGTATTATGTAAATAGTGTAATCTGTCATACTTGCGTTACAGGAAGTGCGACGTCTCTTGGAATGGGGCTCTTGTTTGGCAGTGTTCTGGCTTATGGAGCATATCAGACATCACAGAATCCCAATAATTACCTCGTACAGTTGGCTGGAAGTGGTATACTAGCTGGTGTCATGGGAAGTCGTTATTTCAATACGGGTAAATTTTGTTCAAGAAGTTGTACTGATTCCTTTTGATAACACTCAAAATTGTGTAATTTCGAGTCGTTATCACTCATTAGTTAAAGCTTGAACAAAATTGTCAACTTATGTATTGTGTTCATTCATATTGATTAGGTAAATTCATGCCGGCTGGACTTGTTGCGGGGCTGAGTGCAGCGATGGTGTGTCGTTATGTCTTCAGGTCTTTCACTCAAAAGTCTGGAGTTGAGAGTTAAATGACATGACAAGCAAGAATATTCCTGTTGGATTTCCAATCATCATTTTCCTTGATGATTGATGAGGTCTGGAATTCCTCGAGTTTGTATGGATACAATGGATAATTAATTTTTGTAACTAATGCATCATGTTCTCAAAATACCTTTCAAGATGATAATTGTAGGATAATATAGTTTCTCGTATGCGTATTTCTTAAAGAGATTAAATGGGTTGAAATTTGTCAAGGGGTATTTTTGAGTGGGAATGGGAATAAATAATTTTGTCAAAGTACATTTACATTTACACTTTGTAATTGTGAAGAATTCACTTATTATTACCATAATCGTGTTTGAATATTTAAGTAGTCCTATTTATCTGTAAAAATCAAGTTATGACTGAAGAATTTTACTCGTGGATTTTGCTCCATTGTATTGAAGAGTAACAAGTTGGAAAACGGTGCAGAGAGTTGTTCATAATCGGGACAAGTACTTTAAGAGGATTCCATAGGTAATAACTCGTTAATAGGAACATTAAAGATGCGTTCATTTTTATAGATTAATTGTGTCCTCATTCATCGTACTAGCAGCAGTATAAGTATAAGGAGAATGAAAACAACGACCATATATATATCGGAAGTTTATGTTTACTACTAGTATACTACGATTATGTACTTTACACTACGTCATTTATTTATTGTTGTGAGTAGTCAATTCCATACATGTTATGAAACACAAAACTTACAAGTACGTTAAACCGTTCAGTGAGAACAACTGCCAGTCCACGTCACTAGACGTGGAAGACTTGTAAGGCTGATTTATTTGGAGGACACTGCTAACGTTAATTCATTACATAGTGCTATTTCCTATATTATAGAGAAATTAGGTTATTGACACTGCTACAAATTGTAGTTGGTCAAAAGTTGACCAAGTAATACAAACACCATTATGGTTGTCTGACCACAGAACTGCAAAATGGATTTTTATCGGACAGTTCTGTGATATTGTCATTTTGCAATTACATGTAGCGTCGGTCGCCTGTTATTTTACAATCCTGGCTTCTCTTTTGAGTAGTGTCGTCCGCCATTATTCATGTAATGAAAATAATTTATTTAGAGATTTTCTGACACTCGACTCAAATACATCATAACTTAGCATCGTTATTAACATGTCAAAATGTGTTGTTCTAAAGTACAAGAGGCCATTGTTTCACGTAACAACTGTGTCATTTTAGTGAAAATCAAATCAGGAGTGGTAATATTTGAGTCGTTCAACTGTACTTTATTCAACTTTTATTTAAGAGCAAGAACTCTGAGAGGATCGGAATAAAGTATGAAATAATTGAAAATTTAATTTCAAAGCCCACAATGTTTTTTGCCTTTTAGGAGAACTGTTGATTCAGCAGTGTAACTTTCACTGTGAAAATTGAGCTAGTAATTATTCTGAGTGTGGAAATTTTGTAAATTAGAAATATCACACGAATGCCTCAGATGACTTATGAATCACAGGCTGTGATTAAATCTGTACCTGTAAAATACTCAGTGTGAGTATGTCAGTTGGTTATTCTAATTATTTTTGTTTGGATTTTAGACCAGTGAACATTAGGAAATGTCTGACAACATTGCGGCTGGCGGTCGTGGACGTGGATCCAATGGGAATAACACAAGAGGACGAGGTCAACGGCCTCCTGGTTTTTCAACTGAATCTACGACACCGTCACAATCGAGTGGTCAGGAACGTGGCCGAGGAGGGGGAAGAGACAGGGGAGGTTGAGGTGACAGAAATGGAAGAGAGGGAGGAGGAAGACGTGGAGTTCGGCGTGAGAAATATGTTCCTACAACACAAGAACGAATGGATTCTGTAGTCTCGAGACCTGAGGCATATCATGGCAACAATGGGAAGAAAGGAAAGACGGGGACGCCAGTCAATTTGTTGGCAAATTTCTTTGTTCTACAGAAACGTCCAAATTGGTGTATTTTTAACTATCGAGTTGACTTTAAACCGGATGAGGAAAACACTCATGTCAAGGTAAGATAGTTAAAAATTTAATCAGTATCATGTTGCGTTCACTGTAAGTTCAATTTATTTACAAGCCATCATGTTTTCAGAAACAACTACTGAAAACTCATGCTGTCAGTATTGGGTCATACAGTTTTGATGGTTCAACACTTTATACGGCAAATCGTCTCAGTCCAAATGTAAGCGTTTCTTTGTGACTTCAACATTGTAATTATTTTTTTGAATTAGTAATAATTTATTTTACACTTTTACAGCCAATGCAACTGTACTCTGTTCGAGACTCGGATAATGAAAAAATTGAAGTGACTGTCAGACTAGTTCAAGAACTGGCACCTGGAGATGTAATGTACCTTCAATTTTTCAACATAACCGTCCGGAAATGTCTATCGGCAATGAAGCTGGAAGAATTGGGTCGACATTTTTATGATCGGGAGAGAGGAATTAAAATGACAGCTCTAAGATTAGAATTATGGCCAGGCTACATCACTAGTATGAGGAATCATGAAAACAACGTTTTACTCTGTGTGGAAGTCACACACAAAGTCCTTCGACAAGAAACTGTTCTTGATGTTATTGCTCAAATGAGAGGAAATCGAAATACCGAGGTAACCACTTTAGTAAAGTGCCTTTACTGCATTGTATTTCGTTTATATAGATAGCATTACAATAGAATACATATTATGTACTCAATATTTTCAGCAAGCAATTAAGGACGAGTTGGTCGGTACAATCGTCATGACTCACTATAATCGAAAGACGTACAGGATTGACGATATTGACTGGACGAGTACTCCAGGTATACAAGAAATGAAGTTATTTTCATAAAATGTGTGAGGACCTGTATCAAATGTGCTGTTTTCCCTTCCCATGAAATAGGATCCTCGTTTGAGCGTGGGAATAAAGGTGATAGACAGACTTATGCTGAATACTATCGTGAGAGATACAAGATTCGGATCCAGGACATGAATCAGCCCTTGTTGGTGTCAAGGCCCAAGAAGCGTGACTTTCACCGTGGTATGACAGGGACCATTTTACTAATCCCAGAATTTTGGTGAGTGGAATTTTTTTTGTGTTCGCAGAGAGACTCTATCATGAAAATTCTATTAGGTTTTTAAAAATATTTCTACAGTCAAATGACAGGGTTGAGTGAAAGTATGCGTTCGAATTTCCAAATGATGAAAGAATTGTCGACTCATTTTCACATGGGACCTCAAGCTAGGAAAGAGGCTGTCCAAAAGTTTATGAACCGATTAAAGACAACTCCAGAGGTAACTTTTTTGCTCATGATATTAAACAAAATGGTTCAATGTGAAATCGGAATGATGCATTTTTATTTCAAAAATGGTTTCCTAAAATTTTAAGATTCAACAAGATTTGAAGCTGTGGGGCTTGGACTTTAGCAAAGATTTAGTGTCTTTAAAAGGACGCGTGATTCCTCAGGAAACTATCCTTTTTGACAATGCAAAAGAATTACCTGACAATTCCAAGAAAGCTGACTGGACCATGGCTTTTCGAAGTATTACATGAGTTTCATGATTGATTTAATGTACATTTGGAACATAATACGATACAATAATAATGACTAACTATTTTTATTTTATTTATAGACAGAATTATTTACGACACCAGAGCTGAGAAGTTGGGTGGTCATTGTTCCTCATAGGGGTGCTCCGGGCATCGACAATTTAATAAAAATTGTACAACAGGTTTCAAAACCGCTCAATTTTCGTGCTAACCAACCTATTGAAGTGTAAGTGTACTGTAACTGTAAAGTGTTTTGAGTACTTTTTCTGCCAAATAGTTTTTCTGAATGAGCATTCCTTATGAAATGTACACATTATGTTTCTTTCTTAAAAAATTATATAATAATTTTTTCAGTATAACTCTGCCGAATATTCAAGTTCAAAACTACGTTCATCAAATTGATCAAGCCATGTCGAAGTACGGACAATCGAGAAATTTACAAGTAGGCAGTCCTCATTTCCTTTATAGATTTTTTTTCAGTATATATTTGTCTAATTGCACAATCACCACATTGAATCTTTTTACCCCTTCTAGCTTATCTTCGTGGTGCTCCCAAATAATAGACTAGAGACTTACTCCGCCGTCAAAAGACGTTGTGTTGTAGATTTTGGAATATCTTCACAGTGTTATTTAGCAAAAAATGTGAAAGCAAAAAATTTGATGGTTATAGCTACAAAATGTATAGTGCAAATGTCAGCCAAATTGGGTGGTGAACCCTGGACAGTGGCTAATTCGATTAAGGTGAGGTTTTGATTTTGTGACAATAATTAGATGAATGGAAATAATAATAATATTCACTAATTTGAAAAGACTTTTTTGGTTATACACAGACAGCAATGATTATCGGATTTGACGTATACCATTGTGGAAAGCGTAAAGGTGTGTTCAATATTTATCCCTTCAAATTATCAAGTAGATCAGATCACATAAAACTATAGTCTTTTCTTATTTTTGGATTCTCTTAACAAAGGTCGAAGTGTTGGGACCATGGTAGCAACAACAACAAAGACTTTTGCCAAATATTTTAGCACCGTGTCGTTTCACAACAACAAAGAATTGTCATCTAATGTTTGTCAAGACATTACCAGTGAGTAATCAGCAATTACTTTCGTATTAATGCATAACCACATCATGTTTACTTTATTGAAATTGATGATGATGACTTCTTTGTAGAGTGTCTCCACGCATACCGTTCCCTAAATGAGTGAACATTGCCAGACAGAATCATTATGTACAGAGACGGTGTTGGGGATGGACAGCTGACATTTGTTTACAACTCTGAACTAGAACAAATTAAGGTAGATCCCTTTACAATTATATTTTTAGAATACATATGACGACAGAAACCGTGTGTAATACAATTTGTTCCCTTCTCATAGAATGCCTTAAAATTTGTGTATGAATCTGCACGACGTGCGCTTCCAAAATTTTCCTTCGTTGTTGTGACCAAGAAAATTAATACAAGGATTTTCTCTGCCACTTTTCCCCATTCCTTGAATCCAGACCCTGGGACAATTGTTGACGACGTGATTACACTCCCAGAACGGTTAGAAAACTGGCTAATATTTACAGTGTTATTGTGAAACAGAATTTACAAGTTAATAAGTGTTGCTTTCACTAGATCATTTTCATGGATTTTGGTTAATTGTTGTGCAACACAGGTTTGACTTTTATCTGATTGCACAAAACGCTCGTCAAGGGACTGTGAGCCCATCTTCGTACTACGTGTTGTTTGACCAGCAGGGTATTGAGCCTGATCAAATTCAAAGATTGACTTACAAGCTCTGTCACATGTATTTCAATTGGAGTGGAACTGTGGCTGTCCCAGCCCCATGTCAATATGCCCACAAACTTGCATACTTGACAGGTAATTTCGCTTGTTTTTGGATAAATGGCTGAAAAGAAATCAAATTTGTACTAACTGACCAAACTATTATGTGCTTTTTAGGAATGGCCCTGGATAACAGTCCGCATGAAAAGCTGTCACACCTTTTGTATTACTTATAGTCTTCTTTTTATTATACATTGCAATTTGTGTCTTTTATAGATTGTTGTGATTTTAATGAATATTTTTTTATATGTTCACCACTGAACTTAGATATACAGTATATAGGACTTTTTAAACTTTTAATGCATTTTAGTCCCTTCTGTCTTAAAAGAAGTAAAACAATATTTTTAATAAATTTATTCTTGTTCGAGCTATACATACTTAGAATTTACAAACTCAAAAAGTAAATTTATCTCACGAGGAATGTTTAAATAAGTTTAAGAATGAATCCAGTATTTTCTATCAAAATCAGTTGTAAATACAATTCTTGTAATTGTATGAGGCATTTGTTATCCGTCACGAAGTCCGTGATAAAGAATACACATCACAGCAAGATCATCTTGCAAAGACTAATAAATATTTATTTTATGAACAAAGAAAAAATTTTACAGTAACGTTTTTTTTGCATGGTGAGGAACAGAGATGAGAGAACTTTCTCCATGCTTTGAGTATATGGAGAAAGTCCTCTTTTCCGTTCCTTACCATTTCCCATACATATGCGTCCTTGTAAGCAGATTTTTTTCCTGGATTTCTCAAGGCCAGTCAGGCCAGAAAATATTTATTCCATATGAACGAATCCCTTATGGACACCTCTAATTAACCTTTGGACCCATTGTCATTGTCAAGGATCTCTTAATTACGGGACAAAATTCAAAGGGGATTTTCATTTGCCGAAAATTAAGGATTTGCTCTCTTATTTTGACTCGTTTCCAATTAATTCCAATCGAAAATGGTCAACCACGATTACTTTGCTTATGGTTATGCCATCATCGTGGCTGCTGGTGGTGTTGTGGGATACGTCAAAGCCGGTAATTTGTCATTTTAACATAACATAATTGTGCATGTCATTAGAGTTTTAGTATCCACTTGTCTACAGTGTGTCAACATCGTTGTACAGCCTAAAATTGAAACAATACCCTGTTTTATAGTTTGTCATGTCATAATTACTGAATGGAATATCTTTGTCATATTAGGTTTGACAACAAATGACTAGGACATATTTTATTACAACATACAATAATATAAAAAATAAATTCCATGTTACACTGTGTATGTGTAACATAACAATTACAGTAATTATTGTCACAACGTCATAAAATTGAAATAATTCAATTTGGACGGTGTTTTGTAAGTTCCTTATTATCAACAAGGAATATAGTCCTTTGATTTGTATTGACAATCTTCAGACTCTATTAGAGTCGCTTTTTGAATGCGTTGTCAAATATTAGAAATTTGGTTTTTTCCACTTAGGCAAATATTAATGTGGCATAATGTACAACAGTTGCCTATTTAGATTTTGTGGATTCTAGGAGACTCTTTAGGCATCATCATCCGTAAGAAAAATGTTGGGGATGATTTTCTGTGTCAACTTTCGTATTATGTAAATAGTGTAATCTGTCATACTTGCGTTACAGGAAGTGCGACGTCTCTTGGAATGGGGCTCTTGTTTGGCAGTGTTCTGGCTTATGGAGCATATCAGACATCACAGAATCCCAATAATTACCTCGTACAGTTGGCTGGAAGTGGTATACTAGCTGGTGTCATGGGAAGTCGTTATTTCAATACGGGTAAATTTTGTTCAAGAAGTTGTACTGATTCCTTTTGATAACACTCAAAATTGTGTAATTTCGAGTCGTTATCACTCATTAGTTAAAGCTTGAACAAAATTGTCAACTTATGTATTGTGTTCATTCATATTGATTAGGTAAATTCATGCCGGCTGGACTTGTTGCGGGGCTGAGTGCAGCGATGGTGTGTCGTTATGTCTTCAGGTCTTTCACTCAAAAGTCTGGAGTTGAGAGTTAAATGACATGACAAGCAAGAATATTCCTGTTGGATTTCCAATCATCATTTTCCTTGATGATTGATGAGGTCTGGAATTCCTCGAGTTTGTATGGATACAATGGATAATTAATTTTTGTAACTAATGCATCATGTTCTCAAAATACCTTTCAAGATGATAATTGTAGGATAATATAGTTTCTCGTATGCGTATTTCTTAAAGAGATTAAATGGGTTGAAATTTGTCAAGGGGTATTTTTGAGTGGGAATGGGAATAAATAATTTTGTCAAAGTACATTTACATTTACACTTTGTAATTGTGAAGAATTCACTTATTATTACCATAATCGTGTTTGAATATTTAAGTAGTCCTATTTATCTGTAAAAATCAAGTTATGACTGAAGAATTTTACTCGTGGATTTTGCTCCATTGTATTGAAGAGTAACAAGTTGGAAAACGGTGCAGAGAGTTGTTCATAATCGGGACAAGTACTTTAAGAGGATTCCATAGGTAATAACTCGTTAATAGGAACATTAAAGATGCGTTCATTTTTATAGATTAATTGTGTCCTCATTCATCGTACTAGCAGCAGTATAAGTATAAGGAGAATGAAAACAACGACCATATATATATCGGAAGTTTATGTTTACTACTAGTATACTACGATTATGTACTTTACACTACGTCATTTATTTATTGTTGTGAGTAGTCAATTCCATACATGTTATGAAACACAAAACTTACAAGTACGTTAAACCGTTCAGTGAGAACAACTGCCAGTCCACGTCACTAGACGTGGAAGACTTGTAAGGCTGATTTATTTGGAGGACACTGCTAACGTTAATTCATTACATAGTGCTATTTCCTATATTATAGAGAAATTAGGTTATTGACACTGCTACAAATTGTAGTTGGTCAAAAGTTGACCAAGTAATACAAACACCATTATGGTTGTCTGACCACAGAACTGCAAAATGGATTTTTATCGGACAGTTCTGTGATATTGTCATTTTGCAATTACATGTAGCGTCGGTCGCCTGTTATTTTACAATCCTGGCTTCTCTTTTGAGTAGTGTCGTCCGCCATTATTCATGTAATGAAAATAATTTATTTAGAGATTTTCTGACACTCGACTCAAATACATCATAACTTAGCATCGTTATTAACATGTCAAAATGTGTTGTTCTAAAGTACAAGAGGCCATTGTTTCACGTAACAACTGTGTCATTTTAGTGAAAATCAAATCAGGAGTGGTAATATTTGAGTCGTTCAACTGTACTTTATTCAACTTTTATTTAAGAGCAAGAACTCTGAGAGGATCGGAATAAAGTATGAAATAATTGAAAATTTAATTTCAAAGCCCACAATGTTTTTTGCCTTTTAGGAGAACTGTTGATTCAGCAGTGTAACTTTCACTGTGAAAATTGAGCTAGTAATTATTCTGAGTGTGGAAATTTTGTAAATTAGAAATATCACACGAATGCCTCAGATGACTTATGAATCACAGGCTGTGATTAAATCTGTACCTGTAAAATACTCAGTGTGAGTATGTCAGTTGGTTATTCTAATTATTTTTGTTTGGATTTTAGACCAGTGAACATTAGGAAATGTCTGACAACATTGCGGCTGGCGGTCGTGGACGTGGATCCAATGGGAATAACACAAGAGGACGAGGTCAACGGCCTCCTGGTTTTTCAACTGAATCTACGACACCGTCACAATCGAGTGGTCAGGAACGTGGCCGAGGAGGGGGAAGAGACAGGGGAGGTTGAGGTGACAGAAATGGAAGAGAGGGAGGAGGAAGACGTGGAGTTCGGCGTGAGAAATATGTTCCTACAACACAAGAACGAATGGATTCTGTAGTCTCGAGACCTGAGGCATATCATGGCAACAATGGGAAGAAAGGAAAGACGGGGACGCCAGTCAATTTGTTGGCAAATTTCTTTGTTCTACAGAAACGTCCAAATTGGTGTATTTTTAACTATCGAGTTGACTTTAAACCGGATGAGGAAAACACTCATGTCAAGGTAAGATAGTTAAAAATTTAATCAGTATCATGTTGCGTTCACTGTAAGTTCAATTTATTTACAAGCCATCATGTTTTCAGAAACAACTACTGAAAACTCATGCTGTCAGTATTGGGTCATACAGTTTTGATGGTTCAACACTTTATACGGCAAATCGTCTCAGTCCAAATGTAAGCGTTTCTTTGTGACTTCAACATTGTAATTATTTTTTTGAATTAGTAATAATTTATTTTACACTTTTACAGCCAATGCAACTGTACTCTGTTCGAGACTCGGATAATGAAAAAATTGAAGTGACTGTCAGACTAGTTCAAGAACTGGCACCTGGAGATGTAATGTACCTTCAATTTTTCAACATAACCGTCCGGAAATGTCTATCGGCAATGAAGCTGGAAGAATTGGGTCGACATTTTTATGATCGGGAGAGAGGAATTAAAATGACAGCTCTAAGATTAGAATTATGGCCAGGCTACATCACTAGTATGAGGAATCATGAAAACAACGTTTTACTCTGTGTGGAAGTCACACACAAAGTCCTTCGACAAGAAACTGTTCTTGATGTTATTGCTCAAATGAGAGGAAATCGAAATACCGAGGTAACCACTTTAGTAAAGTGCCTTTACTGCATTGTATTTCGTTTATATAGATAGCATTACAATAGAATACATATTATGTACTCAATATTTTCAGCAAGCAATTAAGGACGAGTTGGTCGGTACAATCGTCATGACTCACTATAATCGAAAGACGTACAGGATTGACGATATTGACTGGACGAGTACTCCAGGTATACAAGAAATGAAGTTATTTTCATAAAATGTGTGAGGACCTGTATCAAATGTGCTGTTTTCCCTTCCCATGAAATAGGATCCTCGTTTGAGCGTGGGAATAAAGGTGATAGACAGACTTATGCTGAATACTATCGTGAGAGATACAAGATTCGGATCCAGGACATGAATCAGCCCTTGTTGGTGTCAAGGCCCAAGAAGCGTGACTTTCACCGTGG
>WJFB01003081.1:0-14853 GCA_009870185.1 Pygmarrhopalites habei
TAATGAGTCTCCATGAGCTTTGTGCTAGATCTAAGCTTTGCCGCAAAACTTCACAACAATGACAATGATGGTCAGGTACCCACCGTGGACTGACCCACTGTGGACTAGACCACGGAGGGACGGCGTCCCTTCGTGGACTGGACCCACCGTGGGCTGCGACATATATACATGTAGATAGTAGAATTATTTGGTAAATTGAACGATTGTTTGTACAGTACGATGGCTGAGCGCCCGTTGTTTTCAATTTTCCAAAAAGGAAAAGGAAAATCTCGGGCTGTACTCTCTCCACGTTTATCCCAGGTTACTATTACTAGTCCCAGTGCTGGTTAAGACACAGGAATCAAGAAAAGGTTGAATTTTGATGATGATGACAAGGCACGTGACCTCACATGATGAAAAATGCATTTGTCTGTTGTTATACATCCTGTTGATACGGTTACTGTTATTTGACACAATCCTGTTCAATTTTAGGTGGAAAATAATAAAGAGACAAAAAAAGCATAGTATTAAATCGCACGGTCGCACACTCGGCGTGCGACCGTGCGATTTAATACTATGAAAAAAAGTGAAAACTACCGTCCAGTTATGGGGGAAAGCATTTAAAGTTGTAAGAAATACTACTAGTAGTAGTATTTACTGGTTGTTGTTGTTGATGTACTACTAATATCTGTACTTTGTTCAAAGTACAACTAATAATGTAGGTAATTCTTGAATTTATGTTGTAGGATCGCAATACAAAGTCTACTTATGCTCTAGTCTCTCCTTCCGATTCTCTTCAATCATCATCATCATCAAAACCCGTCGGGCTGAAGAAATTGAAGAATGACAAGTCAAGGGTCACTGAAGACAAGAGAGGTGTTGTTTATTCTAGTGGTGATCGGGACAATCCTCTCAAATTGAAATGCTCATAATAGAACAACGGATGCCCGTATTCTTTCAATTACGATTCAAGTAAGAAAATACATGAGACTCGTCACTCGACTGATCAAAATGTTAATTGCAATCTCTGTCCGGCCAAATTTAAAAGACATGGTACAAGATTTGGCATTTTTTTTATTTTCAATCTTAATTTTCAGTTACTTTGTAATTACACTGCACATACGTAAATATAATAATATATTCGTTGTATGCATTCTTATGCTTGTATGTAGATAAGATGTTGCAACACAGAAAACAATTTCATGTGACACATGGTCCAGTCAAGATAGTAACATCATCAAAGGACAGAGATGCCCCACTAAAATTGAAATGTGTTGAATGGTACAATGGGTGCGACTGGTCGTTTTCTGCTGAGTCGTATCAACACAGTCATGAAATATGCCATTCCTCGGGACAGCCTTACAAGTGCCCCAATGTTCATCTTCATTTAAACGAGAAAGTAGGTACTACATGACTTACTTATATGTAGAAGAGTTACAGAAAAACACCCATTTGGCATTTGTGAAAATGTTTTATCTCCAAGCGATGCTGTAGGAGAGAAGGAGAGGAGAGAGAGAGAGTTTTTTTTCACAGAGCGGACGTCAAAGTGGCACATCGCGACTTTGATGGAGTTAGGATATTTTGAAAAGTGCCAAGTGGGTATTTTTCTGTAACTCTTCTACATATAATGTAATTATTAACAGTGCACATAATCAAATGACTAAATATTATTACCTTTTCCTGTGTTGATTAAGAAAATCTTGGACGGCATATTGACCTGGTACATAATACGCCAGAGTGACTTTTGTGTCCGCTTTGTGATCGCTCTTTGTCTCCTTTCTCTCTCTACAGTCACTTGCACAGACACGAACTGTGGGACTCTAACAATTGCAAAACTTGTAATTTTGAGACAGAAGATTTAAAGGCATGGTTCACTCACATCAATTCAGATGATCATAAGAAGATGATGCTTACTACTAGACGAATTCCTCAGAAATTCAGTAAACAAGATGAGTACACATCAGTCATCAAATTGGACTACGCTGGATATGATCTCTTCAAAAAGTACAATGATAGCAAGAATTGCAGTCTGTTCCCGTATCTTGGCTAATGTCAAAAGGATTTCCTACAAAGATACATTCTTTGATCTTAATGAACATGATGAAATTACTTGCATGTCTAGAAATATTATTTATTGTTGGATCAACATGAGGACCGGTAAAATTGGCTACCAAAAGGATCGTAATTTTGGATTGACCACGGATGTGTTCAAGGTTCGAATACGAAATTACAAAAAAGGAATGACAAACGCTGGGCAGTACAGTAAGTATATGTACATTCGCACACATTTGTACGTAATTTCAAATAATTTTCAAATAAAATTCTAATTGCACATTTTGAATAATTTCAGTCACAGAGTTATTCAACGAAAGTGGGGATGATGTTAAACTGATCGCTCTGATGAAAGTTGGAGACGAACATGGATTGTTAGGTCAAGCAGAAAAAGATTTTATCAGGGAGTTTAGGTCAAGGGTCCGTGTCGATGGAGGACGGAACAAGGCCCCGGGAGGAGTAGACAGCCACCCTGAGTGGTTGCAAAAATATTTTGAGAAGAAACTCAGTGTCTAACTTTTAAAATGGTTACCTGTAACTTTATTTTAATGAGAATATGTCTGACAGATAAATAGAGTTCATCATTATTAGATTTAGATAGAATCCTGGTGTAAAAAAATGCATCCGTTTATTGTTGTATTATTCATATGGATGGAAATTTTTATTCACTCACTCATGATAAACGTAATAAATTATTTAGCATTTGCATGCCCCTTAGGGTAAGAATTTAATCACGTATACACAAGACCCTCTCTCTCTCTCTTTCGTCTATCTACCACCTTCCATTCCCCCTCCTCTCTCCCTCTCTCTCTTGACTGTGTATTATAATATAATATATAGTCAAATGAGTTTTCATTTACCTATGATGATAACAGGGATGTACATGTATAGTGAGTAAATACGACACACATATATTATATTATGTACACACACACACACTCCATACTACATTCACATCCTTTTTTCAATCACAACTTCCACCCTCTCTCTCTCCCCTCCTCCCTTCCCTGTTGATCGAATTCTAATGAAAATTAGAGACGAGACGACGACATCCATACACACACATACATACACAAAAAATTTGAGCAATTTTACCTCCAGTACACACACATACTCCACACATGATTGAAACAGTGTAGAGGTACGGAGAGGAACTTCCTCTCTCCTTCCATTATCCAGTATGAATGGTTTTGAACTAGTAATTCATAATTTTTGACCACCCTCCGGGGTCCCAGACAGAGTAAAGAAGAGGAGAGGAAAATTGGAGGGAAATTTTACGGGAAACTTTTCGGGAACTTTGTTGTTATAATTGTGTGTGTATGTGAGTGAGGGAGAGAGAGGGAAAGCGGAAGTATTCCATTTCAAGATTTCCGCATTCAGAGATGGATAATTTTTGAGGAAGATATTCGTAATTTGGTTAATTCCCCTACATATTGTATTTTAGTATTTGTTTCGATAAATGAAAGTAAAGGAATGAATCATCATAGCATCCTTTCTGCCAAGGCAATTTTCCAATTCCATGGAAGTGGAACGACGTGCCATTGCAAGGCAACACCCTTTGAGGAGTGTATTATAATAGTGTAAACTATATAACGTGTATAGTATATACTTGCTAGAGGAGTGTATTTTCACACCAAGATCCTTCCTTTGTGTCGGAAATCCCATCCAATTTTTGACTAGTTTTTCAGTGACTTTGGTTCAATCCCCAAACAGACTGGACATGGAATATTGGGTGAATTTCGGAGGAAACGAAATGAGGGATTGATTATTGTAAAAATGAATCATAATTTTCCATTGCACCAGTCCAATAGGACAGGGAAAGAGTAGAGAAGACAGGGGGTGGGAAAAGTGGACACCTTTGCAGACCTTAGTTTTCTCTTAGACAGGATTTTGCACAGCTCTAATACTGCGACGGCATAGCGCTAGCTTTCAATTCTTCTGCTAGACTCGATTTCTCATTTTTGAGATTATTATTGTTGTTATTTTTTCTTTTTGTTGTGCGTCATTCGTCCTAAAATTGGCAGAGAGGAGAAGGGACGTATGGAAAGGGTCAACGTCGGTCGAGTGACTGGACCCTGACACAAATCCGATCTAATTTGTCAACACACATAAAATTTTTAAAAAGAGAAAAAAAAAATATACACAAATAAATAGATAATATTTACTGACTGGCTGGCTTCTTTTTCTTCATCATCATCCCCAAATGTTGTTGTGTTTGTGCGTTTTAAATCCAATCCAGATCCAATGAAAACTATATATCTTTGTGTGTGTAAGTTTTGTACCTCATAATATTATTATATAGCTTCTATGTGACTGTGTTCGTGTGTGTGAAACCTTTTTTTACAAATCTGTCTGTTTTTGTTTGTTTTCTCCTTAGTTTACAAAGAAAAATATCTAATGCTCGATGTGCCCTGTTTTTTGAGAAAAAAGAAAAAGAAATGGGAAGAGGCCCCCCTCCAACAGAATGCAATAATGTACATTAATTTTTATACAATGAAGGGAGCTTAAAAAAATTTACTGGATACTACAACTACTACTACGATAACAATAGAGAGAGAGTGAACATAATTAACAACAACAAATCTCCAAAGTATTCAATGTTTTGAAAACACCAAAAGAAAAGAAACGGAGAAGTGCATTTTTTTACTTCTTTGTTGTTCTTTATTTTCTTTTTTTTATACAAAAAAATATTATTATTTTGATTTGGTGCAACCATGAACACTGCTCGTCACTTACTCTTGGAGAATGATTCGGATCGTGTGAAATTTGACTATGACTTCAATTATGAGTTCGAGAATAAGTCAAGTTCATTCACTTGTCAATTGTGTGGGAATGGGGAGTTTACGACAATTAATTTGAAAGATTTAGGGTTGCCTAATTTGTTGACGGGTGAAATATGTCAGTGTTCAAAGGAGACGAAGGGAGTCTTGCTGAACAATCACAGTTCCAATACTACAACAAATAATAATAGTACGAGTAGCAGTAGTGGTACTACTACTCAACAACAACTTCCAACAAGTCAAGAAAATGGCCTAATATTAAATAGAGATATGCCAACGACGTGTTTGTTGGACAACCAGGGGAGTGATAATAATAATTTGTCCTATTCCATCCCAACTACCATTACCTACATTACGGACGGTCCAATCTCCATATCGTCATCATCATCCTCCACGACTCCCGCCGATGTACCCTTGATGTCCGCCACTCCATCCTCAACAACAACAATAACCAATAATCATGACAGTATTCATAGTCATTTCAACAGTCCAATTCTGTCCGAGTCGTCAGGACCAACAACTTACACAATCTCAATTGGGAACACCACCACTTCATCACAAAATTCTTCACTAACTATTCTTAATAATCAGCAACAACAACAACTTCCGCAGGTTGTTGTAAAACATGAGCAATCATTGTTGTCAACTTCATCATCATCCCCTCCACCACCAACTTTATCATTTACTCCCTCAATTCAATCGACACCCTCTTCTTCCACCACCGGGCCAACAACAACAACGAGTGGGCTTTCAAATGTTAGTAATAGTACCAACACCATTCCATGTCCATTATGTAAGAAGACATTCAAGAGTAAAAAAATTGCTGATCTGCATAACAAACGAGTGCATCAAAAGATACAAAGTTTTGTTTGTCACATCTGTGGAATCAAATTCAGTTATAGGTAAACCCAACTCAAAATTCTAAATATTTTTTTTTGTAGTGTAGACGTATCTAAATATCAGTATTACAATTTTATCTACATAAATAATCGCGCTTGCTGTTTTTGCAAAAAGTTGTACGTTTTTTTCTCTTTAAGGGCCTCCCGTTATCAATTCCCCCATTTTCTTTTACACACTGCAAAATTTGCAGTACCCTTCCAAAATCTATCTCAATTATTTTTAATGCGCAGTTAACATTAATATTTTAATTTTAGAAAAATTTTGTGCGACTCAAAACCTTTCGTAGCATTGCCCCCTGATTCACATTGTTTCCTTCCCTCCCTCTGCTCATTTGTCAATTCAGGATCATTTTATTGACGCATCTACTACAAAGTACATTGGATCATAGACTATGAATCATCGTCTGAGAGAGTCCAAATCTTTGTATTGTATTGTACAAGTAAGTTAGTCGTAGTATTGTACGTCCAAGCTAGAGCCAGTCAGGGTTAATCATCAAAAATACATACATCTCCACACACGTCAACAATACACAGACAATCGTGCCCGCCAGACCCTGTATGAGTCGCAAGCTAGTTTAGTTATTACCACCTTCCATATCTATCTCTCCTCCTCCTCCTGACTCACAACATTATTTGACAAGAACCTATTCAATAGAAAGGTAGACTTGACTCAATTCGCTTACTGTAATTACAATATAGCCAAGGTTGCCTTCCGAGAAATTTTCATGGACTTGAGAGAGAGAGAATTTTTTTTCAAAAAAACCTTGTGTGTGTATTATGACTATAATAATACACACACACACACAAAGATCTGAGATGGAAAGAAGATCTCGTAGGTTGACTTTTTCTAGTCCCAAAAATACATTTCAAGTCCACGGACTTGTGTCCCTCCCTCTCTCTCTTTGTGTGTGTTTGTGAGTAAGTGTCCCTGCCAGATTGTCCACGTCCACTCAGGAGGAAAAAAAGTCTGCAATATTTTTTTACATCCGGTTCCTACCAGTTTTACATCTCTCTCTCTCTTCTCCTCTGTGTGTGCCGTTGTTGTGATTGTTGTGGTGGCGGTGTAGCCAGTTGTTGTTGTTGGTGTTGGTGTGTGTGTGTGTGTGTGTGCCCTCACTTTGGTTGTTGTGTTAGTCATACTATTATACAAGTCGTCGTCATCATCCTTCTCTCGCGTCCACATTTTACTTAGTGAGTAAATGTGTAGAGAGTGAATGTGAATGTGTGTTTGGGAATTCCCTTATTGCAGGAGATTCAGAGCGTTAAAATCAATTGTTCAACAGTTAACTCCATACATACACACACTGCACTGTTAGTGTTGAGGGTGTGTGTGTGTGTGTGAGTGAGTGGAGAGTGATAGGGGCAGAGGAAGATGGTCAAACTTTCTTATATTGCTTAATCGAAAAAGATAAAGATGAAAATGTGATAACAGTTAAATTATTTTCATTCAATCTCTCTATATAGAAGAAGGAGGATTTGGAAAAAGTTATTACACCATGCACCCATTGTTTTGGCGTAACTACTTCAGTGTACAGTATAGAATTTTTCCCTTTTTGTGTGGAATTGAGTGAAAACATGAAAACACCTTCCCTTGGACGACTCCTATACATCCTCCTCCAATATATGTATTCACAACTAAATCTTGTATTTGTGCACGCGTCTCACCACCACCACTACTACACCACGATAGTCTTTTGTGTGCGCAGTGTTCTGCGGCACAACAACCAACACATTATTTTGCCAAAATAATAATCACAATAAGGTGCTCTCTTACCACTTCATCACAAAAAAGTGATCTCCCCCCTTTTTTAAAGTTTTGTCTCAAGTTGGGAGAGACACAGTGAAAAATTGTCGGCGTAGAACCAGGATCAATAGTGTACAGAAATATAATATATTTTCGATAATTATTTAATTGACAAGGCCACTACACGCTGTCAATAGGATATTGAGTACCTGTACTGTACGGTAGTATGTACAGTACAGATGTGAGGACCCTCCCTCTCCTACACAAATTATGATGTGGTCATTTAATACTCTAACGACTCTCTAATTGTGTGTTTTGTTGTGGTAGTAGTTGTTGTTGTTGGTGAGTTTCAAAATATATATTTATCATTTAACTTTATTATATAGGTAGTAGACAATGTGATACAATAAAGGAGTTCTCCTTCAATTAAGTTTTCTCACAAATAACAACCATAAATAATTATTGTAATATAGCAAGAAAATGGAAAAATTATCAATTGTTTCTATATATACACACATACATTATGTGCTTGGATACAGCGGCGTTAAAATATCTTGAAACAATAAATGAGAACCTATAGGCTTATTGTTTCTCAACATTTGTTGGATTTTGTGTAGTGTGTGTGTGTGGTTTGAGTCGTTATGATTTTCTGTGATTTATCCACAACCGAATAAATACTTCCTCTTCAATTCCAATCGACTGTGCCTCCTCATCTGATGATTAGATTCCCAGAGAATAATTCCAAAATTCAATTTGAGTTGTTGAAATATCACAGATGTTCCTAATGTGACACTCTGTCCTTTTCAGAGTTTTTTTAGAAGATAGTGACCATCTCAAACGGCAAACAAAACGAGCAATGTTATTTGACATTCTATGTGTTGTGTGTGAACAGAGAAAGATGAATCTTGTCGTCGTAATGAGAGATTTAGAGTGATACTAAAATAAGTCAGACTCGTGTCATCCGACTTTTGGGGAAAAAGTTTTGACTGGTGGTGATATGATGTACCTTAATCTCTTGGTGGAATTAATGAATTTTAATACATAATGGTTTTCAGTTGATTTTACCTTTGTGAGGCAAAATGAGGATATTAAGTATTTAACTAATAATTAAGTTCAAATAAGCTCAACTTTGAAAATCCGAATACCATGAGAAAATGGAGAGGATCAGTTTTAAAATTGAACTGGAGAATTTTAAGCATGTAATTATGATACATGAAGGCATTAATATTAATAATTCACTGGGGTATCGTTCCGCTGAGTGTATGGGTGTGTGTGTGGATGGGTTCTCTTGAGTTGATATATTTGAGTTGAAATACACAATGAAAGTACCGGCCTTTCTCTCTCTCTCTCTCTCCCTCTTTCTGACTTTCTCCCTCCCTCCCTTGTTATGTAGCAACGAAATACACACATTCTTATGTATGTATACTTACATATGTATGTGCTTATATTATATATACAATTTAAATTGAGAGAAAATTATTTTTCATGATTGAGTTATCCCCTGATTCGTTTTTAGTGTATAGCGCAATGCAGCAAGCAATAATAATGAAAATTTCATTGAAAATGTGTAATTAAGGTGCAAATACATTCGGTGCTCTTATAAAGATTTCAAAATAATGGGCCCATTAATTAAATATTTATCCATACCTCATTATTTTGTCTTTCTTATTATACAGGGGCAGTCTGGACTCGCATCTTGTCTCTCACAACACACCCGAAGTGACTCACAACTGTTCAACATGTGGGCAGAAATTCAAGGAAAAGTCCAATCTGTCTAATCACATGAAAATTCATACCGACAATCCGAAAAAATTTCCTTGTGATTTTTGCAACAGTGCTTTCTCAAAACGGGTCAACTTACGTTACCACATGAAAAGAAAACATCCAGAAGAGTGGTCGACTGCCAGTATAAATAATAGTGTTCCTAACAATATCAACAACAACAATAATAATACAACCAACAAGAGTAACAACAACAATAATACTCAGATCAGTGGAATGTCAACTCCACTCCTACCACCACCATCATCCTTCCAAACTGGGAAAAATAATAATAATAACAACAACACCATGTCGTACTTGGGAAGTCCGCCTTTAAACTCAGCAACAACGAAGACAACACCAACAAACCAACAACAAAATGATAAAGACAAACCACAGGGTAGTTTTAAGTGTGAACACTGTGGACGTAATTTTCTATTTAAAAATAATCTCAAAGCGCATCTCAGAACTCACACTCGTGACAAGAAGTACACTTGCGAAATTTGTGAAAAATCCTTCATCTACAAGGAATCCCTCAAAAATCACATGTTACTCCACTCCAACGAACTCCCCTACCAGTGTGATGTGTGCGGGAAAAAATTCCGAGATCGTTCCAACCGGCGGAAACACATCAAAAATGTCCACAAATATGTGAATAATTTTTCCGGAGGTGGAGGTCCTCCAATGGGTGCCCCTGGTTCCGTCAAAAATGGTGAAATATCCACTCTTCCCCCTCCACCTCCTCCCCCATCCAATACAAAAAGAAAAGGTGGACCATCCACAACAGCAATTCAAGGAGTCATGGGAAATGAGGTAAATCTTGGTCCCATTACAACAACAACTAATAATCCTCCAAATCCACCCAAAAAACGGAGAAATAATAATAAGAAAAATCCTTCTCCTCATCCACCACCTCCCCTCACAAATGATCCATCTGACAGTATGATGATGGGGGTGATGGATGACAAGAATACTAAAAAACCCAACAATCGGAAAAAATCCAACAACAAATCAAAACCGACGAATCCAAGGAATAACAATAATAATAATAATAAGTCAGTCATTGTATGTACTCAGGGTGGTGGAGGGAATTCAGTTGGTAACTCACTTGGACCCGACCAGGATCGGAAAATTATTATGAGTCCAAGTCCAAAAAATTCCAATTCCTCCAATTCTCCCCTCGAGTACTCACATTTACCAGTGACAGTTCATGTGCCTGTGAGTCCTGCTGGAGGCCTTCATCATGACGCAAATAAAATAAAGGTGAGATAATGCAAATAGTTACGTAGAACATGAAAAAGAGAACAGCAAACAGCTGAAAACGTAGCGAGAGGCCCATTTATATGTATACAGCTGTCTATGACATTACATTGTCAGAGAATGAAGTGACATAGGAAGTCGTATACATTTACGGCTGTACTTATGTAATAGTTAATTTAAGCTGATTATTTACATTTGGACTGTACTTAAAAATATTACAAACTTTCACGCTTAGATTATGTGAAAAGCCAGCTGAGAACGATCAAAGGGTACTTTGGACTTGCGTTTTCAATAATTGGCATAATTTTTTCATAAAACTACAGTACTTTAGCTATTTTTAGAGATCCAACTTAGGTGATTTTATCCACCCACTCCCCCGGAATAAAATTTCGAAAATCTGTATTTTTGAATTTTGAAGGGCTCTAGAGGCCAAAGGAAAGGTCAGATTAAAAAAGTTCCCATTTAAGGTCCAATTCATTTGCCAATATGAAAAACTTAGTACTGTCAAAATAATTTTTTTTCTAAATTTTGGACCATTTCAAGCAGGTTTTCAAATTGTTGGCCCAAAGTTTTTCTGAACATTTTATTTCATAAATCGATGTCTAAATTCAAGAAATAACTACGATTAAAAAATAACTGAAGAACTTTCTTGGGCCAAGAAGTTCTTAATTTATTTCGAACGAATATTTTGAGAAAAAAATGGAATTCAAATATCTGTTGAGTATAATTTATGGGACGTGTCTGTCCGTCTGTGAAATCACTTATATTTTTAATAATTGAAAGAAGTTCATCATAAACGAATTTCACATAATCATATTTTTATGTTTTTATCCTCACATTGCCACATTAGAGTCAACAGCAACAACATCCTCCAACCCTCACACAGCAATACTACATGACCACAAATCGGAATCATAATGTTATTGTGAAGGCATCTTCATCATCATTAGTCTCATCACCCCCCGACTTGGATCTCTTTCATAGAAGTCAAAATGTTATTGTATATCCAAAATCAAAACAAGGGAATCCTGTCATCCCCGACTACATGGATCAACAACAACAACAACAACAAAATTCAGTGATTTCACATAATACTATACTAACATCGCATCAGAGTCAACAACAACATCCTCCTCCCTCACACACACAACAGTATTATCCAGAAGAATCGTACGTGGACACAAGACAGGGTGGTCCTACTTACATGACTCTACCCAATATGACAACATCTCCACCAAATCCGGGTGGGTCAAATCTGGTCTATGATTTTGTACCCAATGCATCCTCCTCATCCTCATCTCAAGACCCAACGGCCGTCAAAATGGAACAGGATCAAAGTCGCAATATGCAAAACTCTCTTCGGTATGGAGGATCATGTGAGGATCTGAACTCTGTTCAATACTCAAACTCAATGTACTCAAATTCGTCTGGCCCTGAGCCCGGCGGCTACCATACAGCTCAATACTGGACCGTGGCCACTAGCGATACGAATACGAATAATAGTAGTAGTAATTCCACAGATGTTTCTCCGCCTTACTCTACTACATCTTCTTCTACAAATAGTGTTCCTGTCTCTTATGATAGTCCTATCACAGCTGCCTCAAATGTTCTCAACGCACCTTCGTATGCTTCAACCACTGACATCACCGACCCTTCCACGAGCAACTTTTTCTACAAAGACTTTGATTTCAGCTATTTGTAAGTTACAAACAAACAAAACAAAACAAAAAAAACGCTTCAAATTTGGAATGACAAGCTTCTAAATACCATATGTACACACTCAATTTTTATGAGGTATGAGCCAGGTGTATTATGTTTTTTTACATATTTTAAATTCGTACTATTAATAAGGCTAATCTGTAGGTTTATAGTCTTTACAATTATACTTACAATCTACTACTATTACATGATTTTTTTCGCTCTCAAGACTCAGTACAGTAAAAGTTTTACTGGAAATCACACATTTTTATGCATTTTTTTTCGTTCTAATATACTTAAACAATGTCTAATGAATACAAAGGAAAATAGTTTGATGTTGGAGCAATTCATTACTACCTATAAAAATATAGAGTTTGTCATTTAATTGATACAGTATATATTAAAATGATAATAGTAGGGAGGGAAGAAGTGAAAAAAATACGTTGTACGTATTAACCTGTGAACAATTGGTGGCTAAAATAATATATTATATATAATAATCTTTTTGGAATTTTAATAGTTTATTTCAAACTATTATTGTTGACTGGAAATCAATCTCATGTATCCCCAACAAATAGTATTTAAAAATACGCCGAAGCTGGGCAAAGGGCGTGCATTTAATATATTATTATATTTAGCATAATATTATTGACTCTCGTCTCACAACACACACACACACACACATGACTTTTTACATTCATGTAAGTAATAATATTTCAAGAGGAAATACGTTTCAAAATATATATACTTGTCCTTTATATCTTATACATTGTTCGAAATGTGTGTGTCTATAAAAATTATTCACAAACTCTTTCTCTCTTCAATTCCTCCAGTAGTAGTACTTGTTGTTGTAGTAGGATTTACTCAGTAGAAAAAACGCTCTGTGCTTGTGAGAAAACATTCCTTGTCAGAACATATGAATAATCTTCCGCACGTACATCACACACACATTATATTCTAAAGAAAAGATAATATATTATTATATGAATACGTATATATATTACATATATATATGAAGAAGCTTGCCACCATTTGTTCTTGTTATTTCCTCAATCGTCGTCTTTGACTACCTTTTTCACGAGGAAGATCAAGCACATTTGTATTATGTATTATTACCAAGAAGAAAGAAAAATAAATGCGAAAAAGACCTTATATTGTTAGTTACGATAACTTTAGATTACAATGAGGAGCGAATTTTAATACAAATTTCATTTGTCTCCAAAAATTGAAAGACTCATATAGTAATAATATTGTTGTAAGTTTAAATAGAATGATGATGATGATAAAAAAACGTACGAAGAGAATATTTAACTTGAAGAGGTATGCGGTAATTATACTTATGATCCAGCATTTTCATGTAATGACAAAAAGAAGTTGTAATTAAATAAGTAAAAAATGGGGGAGGAGGAAAAAGTGACCAGATTTAATATTTATATGTATGATATGTAGTCACATTAAAAGAGATATATATATATAGCTGATGACGATGATACATTTTGGGTACCTATCCCCCGATATTAAGTACCTCCAAGTTTTAAAGATATATAACATGTAAGAGACAGAGAGAGAATTTTCCTCATTCTTCTTGGTCTTTGTAAACAAAATATAGTCACTGTTTTGCAGCATGCTAGTGGTCACTTCATTTTTTTATACATTACGCATTCATATGTGAATATGAATGCGAAAGAAAAAAATCTACTATAAAATACTCACAAAGGGTCAACGTCATGGATTGGCTATTTAAAATCGGGGGAAAAATGTCCAGGAAAATGAAGATATACCTACTATTACTATATAATACATACAATGTCCTTTGTAGTACTCCAGGTAATGTATTTAAAAAGAAAATATACCATGCATTTTGAAACCCATGTTTCTCCTATATTCTTGGTCATTTTGTGACGAGATCTGAGGGGACATGTCATACTAATGTGAAATATATTATATATTATTGTTATATCTCTGAAATACTACTTCATACACACTTTTATTATCATTATTACATATACAAATACGTATTATTTATAAAAATGTGAAAAAGAAGATGAAAATGTAGAATTTAGAATTTTTTAACAGCTTTTTTCCGAGAGAAAGCAGATGGGGAAAAAGCGACAAATGAGTGAATTTGACAAGCTTATTTTATACATTGTGTAATTGCTACCTTGTTTGTGTTTTTATATACTTAAGCATATCGTACATCTACTTATTTTTTATGTTAATGATATGTTAATTATTTTTCAATATTTTTTTTGTTCCAAGTGAGACAATAGTTTGATTTTTTAAAAGAATATTTAATAATGAAAATAAATACGCATTATTAATTTTGAAGCTCCTGTAGTGAGCGTTCACAAAAGCAAACAGTGAGGGAGGAGAGAGATCGTATCAACTCGTGTTTTATTTCGTATTAATTGTTTGTTTTTAATTTAAGTATGATTTATTTTGTGTATAAGTTTATTATGTATTTTATAGATAATAGATATTATTATTTTGTGGTTTTTCACACACACTTTTTACAATGTACTTAACTACACACATACACATGAGGTACATGTACAGGGTGGCAATAAACCTCTTGCTACCCCCCTACAGCCCTCCACAGACATGATTAAAAAAATCCAAAACTACAGTATTGTAGAGTTTTCGATTCTGGATCTAGCCCACGTCATATCAGGTCAAAAGA
>WJFB01003082.1:0-14851 GCA_009870185.1 Pygmarrhopalites habei
AGAGGATATAGCTACAGAGTATCAAAAAATAATTTTTCGGGTGGCCATCTTTGGTTACAGAGTGGAGCACGAGGCTCCAGGAAGCTTCATCCAGGCTGAGGTCAAAGCGCTTCGTGAGGAGTGTCAGAGACTTTATCCAGAAGTGCTTCACGTGGAGGAGATTATGAAGAAACGAGATCCTTTATTTGTGAACAATACGTGTTTTCTAAAACGCTGCTATGAGATGGGTATCCGGATCCAGCTTCTCATAGACAAATTGGAGTTGCTTCGACACAATTTGCAGCTGTACAAAAATTGTGAGTCTAGTATTTTTTATTTGTTTAATAGCAAATCATAACGAAAAGTTTGTTCCCTTGCAGAAAGTTCATTAGTAAAAAATTCATTGATAAAGTATTTGACATGACCTATTTGTGGGTAACTACATACAATATCCTTTTTATGTGAATATTTTAGCTATAAAGACAAACTACCCGTTCGGGTGTGAATGGTGCTCGAACAGTTATGAGACTGCTAATGGACTGGAGAGACACAAGAAAAAGAGGGGACATGACCGACCAGTAGTACACCAATGTCCCCACTGTCCAAATACTTTCGAAACCATGGATCTCCTTGATGATCATAATGAATCACTACATTGTGTTTCGTCATAACTAGATTTGCTCTCTGTAATAACTTTCTCATGTTATTCGTGGTAATCTTGTACGATAATTAGAAGAATAGATTGAATAAATATTTGAAATAATGTTATACACGGTTATGTAACAACTGCTAAGTACACACAACTTGTTACTAACAAGTATTATAAGTAAATCAAATTGATTGTGAAATTTACTGGCGACTTTATACTTGACTGTCAGAACTTTTGATGATGGTCAATTCATTTATTCACGAGTTCCTCAATAAAATAAAATACTACTTACTCCGACCGACTGGAGATTCCGGAAGTTCGGGAAGTTGCAACTGTTCAATAAAGTGAAAAATTAAAATGAGATAGCAATCCTTGTGTGACGTGGGAAGTCGTGCCATTTGACCTCAGTAAAAACATTCCTCGCAGTCAGTCACTTTTTCTTCGCCTTCCTTATAAAAAATCTTATATTTTGAAGCTGTCTTGTCCATTTAAATATTATTTACTATTTGGGGAGTACAAAACTAAAACGAGGTAAGTACTGTAGAATCGAATATCTGTTGTGGTAGACAATTTGCGTATGTACTTAGAACATGGAGGGAGAATTTTTGTTTTATTTCAGAAACTATGCAGATTCAAGAGATGATGAAGATTGTCAACATGGCTCGTCCTCCGTTGCTGTCGTTGCCCAACGAAGTTTTAGAACTAATTTTGCTTCGGATATCGGACGATGTCAAATCTGTTTTGAGCCTGTGGGAAGCATCGAAGGAGGTTCGAATGGAAATTGAAAGAACATTCAACGCTGATTTGGTGAGAATATAAATTGTAGTAAATGATAATATGTTTGATAATCAAAAGTAAAAGATGATGCTAGACTTAAAAAATTATTCTCATGTAGGGACGAAGAAAGTGGGCACTTGGTTGTAAGAATTATCATGAGGATCCACTAGTAATGGCTGTTTTAGCTAGTTATTGCTCGGTCACTGACAACTCGAATTCAGTCTCGTCCATGAACGAGTTTTTGTGGTTCTCCGTCTACCAACTGGCTCAAAGTCTTCCCACAATAATCGGAAAGAGTAGTCCGAAGCTGAAGGTTTTCCAAAATTTATCTTCCCAAATCAAAATAGAAATGTGCTTATCTATGTCAATGGAAAAAGAAGGTCTTCACAGGCATACTGGAATCAGTGGAGTGATGACTTGGAATATTTTGGAAGGTGACTCGAACACACACACAGGTAAGTCATCAACTCATACTCATACTGATTTATTTGCATTATACAAAAATACACGTCATTTTTTGGTGGTATAATTTCTGTTTTTTTATTTAAAATTACAGCTGTGACACTTTTTAAAGGTTCAATTTGTCAGCGAATGATCTCTTTGTCCTGCTGGGGACAAGTTCATCAAGTCTTGTTCATGGATTTACCCAAGAATGACTGGAAACCATGTGGGAATGACACTGAAGTCCTCAATGTGAGCACAGAAGCTTTATGATTGTGATATAACATTTATTCATTATGATTCATAACATACAACTGACTTCAGTCTTTTTGTGCAACTTTAAACGGTGTGTCTGGAAACTAAGTAATGATTGTTTTTTATTTTATTAGGTCTGGAAACTAATGATTATCGTTTCTACACGTTCAGTCCTTATCATTCCAGTCCAAAATAGCATTCAAGGGATTAGGTTGCCTTTTCGTCATTATTCTTTCGGAAAAAGTATTAGTGCGACATACATGAATCCCATTGTCAGAATTCACAAACATTTTGTTATGATCTGGTCGAGCCCCTACGATTTGAAAATTTATGGAATCCACATATCAGAATTTGTTCCTCGCGTTCGAGCAGAACATATTATGGGGTTGAGAAACGACGACTTATTGGGACAAGGTGAATTTACTTTTTTTATTTTTAGAATCGTACTGATTTGAATAGATAGTATTTAACATTACCATCTCATTATTTTCATGTTCTTGCCTGACCAGCATCTTTATGGGAAAAGATGGCAAAGTACAAAGAGGTATTCCCTTTCTTTCAAAAGATTACTCACAAGTAATTTTTTTACAAACTGTAGATAGTTTCAGATCTAATCAATATTTAATATTGCAGATTCCATACTTTGTTTCCTTTACTGCCCACCAACCAGTACGTTGTGGTGATGCGAATGGACCATTTGATTCGTACAAATTTGATTTGATGATTTGTTCACCCCGAGACTTCAAACGTGAAGCCACTGTGTGTAATTTCAATCCTAACGGAGTGAAATTTTGTTTCGAGAAAGCGAAAGTCATTGAACACTGCTATGATGCTGATGATTTGGTGGTGAGTTAATGTAACAATGTAAACTGACTATCTTCTTGTTATTCTTCTTTCCAGTTTGGATTTTTATGACTTTGTTTTCCATATAATATCATAGTTGAAGGAGTTATTGGACAAAACACATTTGTCATCGTCAGCTTTTGGATTATATGTTGCCTACTCGGATGAGATCCTGGTCATTTCAAATACGGGATCACGATGGTTTTGTCGACTTTGGAAGGATGAACCTTGTATGAGGGACTGTGTCCAATCTGTCATCAAAGTTGAGGTTATTTCCTCTAATATGATTGTTATTGTGTCAAATTCCGTTGATGAACCCCGAAAATCCCTCATCTCCATGGTCGAGATCAGTTTTGCAAAGGCTGAAAAATGTACTGGTGGTGATGAATATCCGGGAGAAGGAGTTGGACATGACGAAGCGTCTGAGGAAATGGAATTGATTTTACGAAAGAAAATTAACGCCGACTTTCTTCCTGGACATGATGGATCCAAAATTTCTCAAATCCTATTCAGTTATGATCAAGGAGTTCCTTACTTGTGGATCGAGGTGAAGACATTGGAAGATGAGGAGGATAACCAGACTGATGAAAATATTCGTGAGGATTTGAAATTTGATTTTTTTCGTATTGACTTTGTACCAAATATGTGATTTTCTGGTCAACTGCAAAGTATAAGTTAAGTATTCGACCCAAAATTTGGGTTCACGTCACAATACACACCTGTGAACATCTCTAGTTTTCAGTTATTTAGGAACTGCAGTGTAGTTACTAGCATGCAGTTTTATAGTTGTTATTTCTATTTACCTTTTTTCTTTTTTAAAAATTGATTGATGGATATTTGACTTGTAATGCTTTTTTTGAATTGATGAATAGTTTATTGTGGAATTTGATTTCATCTTATACACAGCTAACATATTCAACAAAATATGAGTAGTTGGTTAACAAAATCTAAATAATTATAAACATCTGTGTTTGTGAGTTAACATACACATTGTAATCTTAGCCACAGACAATTATTTGGCTTGACAATTTTTAAATTACACGTATTCATTCTCTCTCTTTAGAACTAGTCGTATGGTGGATTAATTCAGATGTTAACTGTATAAATTGACTACTCTTCCTGAAACGCCAAGAGTCCTGTAAACTTTTTCTTAGCAGCATTACTTTTTTTCCACTGAATAATCCAGTCAAAACCCCTGATTCTCGCTATTACACAAGATATGTGTAAAATAACTTTAACAATAATAATAATTGTAGTGTACAGAGGGTAGGACAAAGTTAACCTAAGCTAAGCAAAATAAAAATATTACAGTATAATTTTTATTTAAATGTGTCCACTCTCAAATTGATACAGTAATCAATACCATGTAACACAAAAAGAGAGAGAGATAGTAGATTAACTTATGTATTTATGATTTATGAAAATGTACTCTCTTTTTTACGCGTGTGTATGCCTGCATAACACAAAAAATAATAATATAAGATAATTCAAACTAATCTCCGTTTCGTTCAATATTTATGTGGTATTATAATTGATTACCCCCAGATGTCAAAAATCTTTTCTATTTCTGCTTTAATATGTAAATTTGTATTACAAAAAATGCACCCTGTTTGTATAAATCTACTCTGCTATGATTCACACTTCCGTAATTAGTCAGGTTGTAACAACCTGCGTCCATTAAAATTTTTTAAAAAATCATTTACAAAATGCTCATAAAAACGACAAGATATTATCTTTCATGTGTCGCCTTGCATAGCACCAAAGGAAAGTAAATTTAGGCGACATAACAGAAAAAAGAGAGAGCTACTCCTTGCTACTACTTGCTGTAGTTATTCTTTTGGCACCCTATTATCCTGTAGTGGCTCCATAATGATAATCAAAACAGGATTCTCCTCAGTGGTCCGCACACTATTACATAATTGAAAAATGAATGGATGCCTATACTTGTTTGTTATAGCTTCTGCCGTCCTACATTTCTAACAATTAATTATAATTAAACTCTTGCGATTAATAATAATTAAACTAAAGCTACTTACAATGTAGTCTCACAAAAAAACAGTGCCAAGTTAAATAACACTAATATTTGGTTAAAAATCAAATAAACAAAAAGAAAACAAACGCGGACAATAATAATAATTAATAAATGACAATATTGCTTAAAAACAAAAGGTTAAAACTGTTTGCACTCCGTAGGAACGACTAAAAAGTCCATTGTTGGAGGAGGAACTGTGTGAGCATTGGGCAGGGAAACACGAGTTTGTTGTTGATAATTAAGAGTACGACTGCTTGCTAACAATGTTGAGGGGACCCCCTTGGTACTACAATTATCCTTCACGTTAGTCTCGTCTTCCTTGGAATTTAAATGTATGGAAGGGGCTGAACTAGTTTTGAAACAAATGCCATCCTCATCCCTGATCATATTTCGGGTGATTGTCTGAGGAGGATTATGATGAACAGAGGATGATGGATTTATTGATGAAGAGTTGTTGACGATGACAGTGATAGGAGGAGGAGGAGGTGGCGAGTGTGATGACGGAGAGGCGAAACAAGGAAGAGGACATGTCCTACTCCCATTATCAAAGATGGATGAACGGTTGAGTTTCAAATGACTCCTAACTAATTGTCCAGCTGCCAGTGCAGACATGAGACTCAATTCTCCAGCCAAAACTGTAGCACACACAATACGAGCTAAGGCTCTCGCATTATCCCCGGGCACGTCCATGTGTGGTCCCTGAATCCCTGTAAAATGGTCATTTAAATTCAAAATTACTTCTACTGTAGAGAAAAAGGGTAAAAACATTTAGAACATGTAAATGGATAATAATAACTCACCTAGGAGGCTGAGACAGGCACGTTGTGGTGACAAACAAGTTCCTCCACCGATGGTTCCAACTTCAATGGATGGCATTGTACAAGAGATGTACCTACAAATTGATTCACTAATATTAGAAAAAGTCGAGGTTACACAAAATAAATAAAATAAAATATCAGACTTACAAGTCTTCACCATCTTGACCCCAAGTCTCCATCAATGTGATACAATTACTGCTACCAACACTTTGGGCTGCATCCTGAAAATAATACAAAATTTTGGTTGAAAAAAAATTATACTATACTAGATTAGTACCTCTTTGGATAATCCTGGTCCTTAAAAATTACTCACCTGCCCCGTTGCAATATAAATAGCAGCGACAATATTAGCTGCATGGGCATTAAACCCACCAATTGAACCAGCTACAGCAGATCCCACCAAATTCTATTGGATCATGAGACAGTTTGTATAAATATATTTTTTGTTTTTGTTTTAATTTAATAACGTATGAGATATTTACCTTTGCGACATTCAATTCCACTAAGGCTGCAGATGAAGTTTTGAGAACATTGTGTACAACTTTAGCAGGGATGACAGCCTCAGCTACTACACTTTTCCCTCTTCCTTCAATCCAATTGACAGCTGCGGGTTTTTTGTCAGTGCAGTAATTACCACTCAGTGACAAGATTTCCATATCTGGGAAATGTGTTTGGAGGGCATTCAATGCAACTTCCGTCCCTTTTGGAAATTTGAAAAAAATGTATATTGTTAACATAAAATTTTCAACTGCATAACTGTGATTAAACTCTCTATCTCTCGCTAACTCACCTTTGCTTATCATATTCATGCCCATAGCATCTCCAGTCTTTGCTACAAATCTTATGAATAAATAGCGTCCAGCTGGACGTGATGTGACTTTCTGAAACCGTAATTACATTACAGCAATTAATGCACTGATTACTGTTCTTAGAATAAATGAATGTGGTCCTGTATACACTTAGTATAATAATAATAATAATAATAAAAACACTTGCCTGGAGTCGTGCAAATCGACTCGAACCATCGAAACTCTCTTTGAGGACTTGGAAATTCTGTGAGTCACTCAACCATATGGATGCATCACTGGATCTCATAGCATTTGGAAATCGGACGACAGGACCACGAGACATGCCATCACCCACAACTCGTGTCCTCACACCATCAGAAGACAAGGCACGACAACCCCGATTTGTACTTGCTACTAAACAACCCTCCGTCGTGGCCATGGGTACTTGGTACACTTTCCCATCCAATTTGAGAGGCCCCACTACCCCAACAGGAACTGGGACATATCCAACCACATTCTCACAACAAGCTCCCGTGATCTTTGAGTAGTCGTAGTTTTTGTATGGAATGTCCTCAAAAGCACTGGTCATTGCTGGGTCAATACGGCCAATCAATTTTCTCCTGTCAGAATTCAATGAACATTATAAATAAATACATTCTTTCAAAATTATCATGTTTCTATGAAGTTATTAACTGACCTAATTGCCACTCCACGTTCTTCATCCTGCACAGCTTTCTCCAACTGGTAAGCTGGGATACGTTTAGCATCAACCAAGGACACGACCTCAGTATCCGTCAAACATTTTGCTCCTTCATCAATAGAATTGTAAATTTTGATACATTCTTCTAATGATCTTTTCTCCAGCCCTTCTCTCCTTGTCTCCATGTCTTGACGGAGGAAACTCTCCGAAGTTTGTACTTCCTTCGAGTCGAGCACAACACATGGTTTCCTTGACCCTTCCAAGTCTGTGTCACTATCCGATTCTCCAACAATAAATGAAATTCCTCGATGTCGATCAGCTGAGGCTGCCATTGATCTATTTCTGACTGGTAAATCTTCACTTGACTCATCATCTGTGGTAGAATTATGAGATGAATTAAGACCACACTTTGATTTTTTGTTCACAACCGGTAACACTGTGTAGACAAAGAGAAAAGCAAACAGTTTTAATAGGTTTTAAAATGGGTTATTTTACACACGCACAGATTTTTTGACAATTTATTTCTAGCACAATAAAGCACACACAGACTAAACGTAGCCATGATTAATGTAATTCTACAAAGAAAAGAAAGCAAACTGGAGAGAGAAGAAGAAAGAAAATAGAAATATTTACCCCTCTGGATTGGTGTGTCTTTGGTTGGACCAAAATTCGGGAAATCATCACTCCCCGAGTCAACTTTGTCATCGTAAAATAAGTACTTGACAGCAAGGAGAAATAATAATGATGAAATCACTATCTGGTCAAAACGAAGAAACAAATAGCTGGAATACAGACAAAATTGTTAAAATTCCCATTCCTCAAATGAATAGTAGGGTTAAATTTTTCAAAAACTTTGTCTTTAATCACCTCATGATCTTGGTGTAGGCATCCGTCAACTCCACTTCATCAGTGCCATTGGTCAGGGGTGACATGGTCCCTTCTAGATTCTCAACTACTACTCCAGTCCTTTGATGGTCTGTAGGAAAATCTGCTGGAACTGGTATAGTCCAGTAACTATAGAGTGAAAGTGTTGAAAAAAATTTTTTTTTTTTAAAAAAAATGTCTTCAATTTTTCATTTATAATCTTGTTGAAAATTGGTACATTCTACTTGCATCCCGATTAAACAAATGATTATTATACCCTGTGTCACTAATAACTATCTACTGGTATGTGAAATGTGAGAGTAAATTTCACTGATTTTTTTAACCTACCACAATAGTAATAATATAGAACGACGTGTAATTCACACTTCGTACACAATGAGGACGACAAAGGACCAAGGCTACAAAGAAAAATCTAATACTTTTTCTACAATTTATTGAAACACACACAAAAAATATCTGTTGTTGCCTATTGTTGAAGGCTTTTAGCCGACTACATGAAGAGAAGAGTTGAGGTTGTGCTTGTCCTGAGTAATGAAACTGAACTGAATTGTGACTGCAAGGATCACATGAGATTAAAATAAAAAATTTCCTTTCACACTCTCTTATAATTTAAACACGGTAGATCTGACCCCAACTGACATCAACGGTGATGTTCGAGAAGAATATATAAACTTGTATTATTCCATGTATGATCCCCCTTTTTTACAGGATGCTAAATAAACAGAGTCTTTCAAGAGAGAGAGTCTCAGGTCTGATCTTGGGCAATCTTCCATCACCATTCATCAATTCTCCCCATACTGTACTGACTGACTGAATTAAAATAGATAAATGCTATACACGCATATAAGATAATTTACAACCAACAATCAAACTGCATTAATGTTCATCTTGCTATTTTCTTGAGTACGTCCCATAACAATGTTGTTACAGCCATTCATAAAATATTTTAAAAATCATTGTCAAAACTGAGTCGGTAATACCGACTCGGTATAAAACTTGCATGGTTAATCACACAATCTACATCATTTATAGTGTGCTTTCAAATTTGTGTTTATGTCAGCATATCAATTTATGTACGTCCTGTCATTGTAAACTTCTTCCTCCCTGCTAACTTTACTTACATTGACTTTTATAGTCTCAGTTTTACAACATTCCATGTTATGTATCCTTTGAGTGTCATAAAATATTTTATAATTCTAATTTCTTGTAATATTATGAACTGACTGGATGTTTTTTGTGGAGACAATTACATTCGGATTAAGCAATCTCTACAGCCAGTCCTATTTTTATTTGTTCTGTAGTTGCACAAAACTCAACTTTAGAGAAGAATACTTGTGAACAACACTCAAAGTCAGTTTGAGGAAAGAATTCCTTATTATCAGGATGACAATCAGACAGAGGTTGAGTTACTATTCTCTATTGATCTCTCACACCAAAGTGTCTCCTTTCATTTAGGCAATAAAGTCATCACTGCACTATCGAATGAGAAATGATAATAGCATCCCAACAACACAATTCAAACCCATTAGCAAAGTACTTATCTCTTATACCTATAGACGGGATGCAAAGGTACTTAAAGTAGATGGAAAAGTTTTTTCAAAAACAATTTTGTCAATGACGATTCATCATCTGTTTCTTCAAAACTCCTTCTACAAATTCCTAGTAGCGTGTAGTGTGTGGCTTAAATATCTTCTTAATTAATGATAATTATCTAGCATACCGAAAATTGACTATAGAGTATTCCAAGAAGCAATAATATATGTTAAAAAGAACAATGTTGATGGTTAAATTATACACTTGGAGAATTGAACATTTCCGTAGAATTGTGGGAATTGTCTCACCTGACAAAATGAAAGAACAGAAACTACCATACAAACATCATTTTACCCCAGTTCAGCAAAGTCACATTCTCACATTCAGTTGTTCCTTTCAACGAAATATCAACTGAAGGAAAAACTTTCCTGGAAAGTACGAATAACTGTGAAGACTTTTAGTGTGATGATCCAAACGATAACCCCACCGAATTTTCCACAAAATTTCTCTCCCTACAATAAAATTGTCAAATAGGTCAACTTGAGTCAACCTCAAGGCATTGTCAACTTTTTTTCGACTACTCAAAATTCAATCGACTCCCCAACAGTATAGTCTTTCTAAGCAAAATATTAATAATGTACTGAAAAGTCTTCAAAACATTTTTCATATAATCCTACATGAAATACATATCACTTTGTGGGGTTTACAATGTGACTGGGGTACAATACAGTCAGCGGTCACTAAGGTTAGGTAGGCAGGTTAAAATGACTTTCATATATCCTATGTCTCATGCAACTGTTGTGTCAAGACGACTCCTTCCTTGACAACACTTATTTAAAAAGAAACTTGACAAATCAGCGAACAAAAAAGGTAGGAGAAAAGATGGAAATATTATTTAAAATAATAACTTGACTACAGCCTAAAATATCGTAGTATTTTCTATTTTGGGCTTATTAAAGAAACAGATTTCCCTTCTCAAATTTTTCCTCCCTACAAATACATAGTAACAATGGAACAGATCCGGGAAGAATCCAAATAATATAGTAAAGGTGAAACTTCCGGCATTGTATTATTATCCTCCTATCATCAACACCAATCTATTTTAAAGAGAAAGTTATTTTTGGTACTCATAAACTAAAATTAGTTCCACACCACCAGATCATATACATCTCTCTACAAAAGTCACATTCACAACACAGATCCATATCCGATTCATCCCCTTCCACACACACACACAATGTATTGAGTCAAAAATGTGTCTACTACATACCCACAAGACTGGAAGAGTAGGAATGTCACTCCAATTACAAGTTTGAGGATGGGAGTCAAGTCCACACCAATACTGGCCAGTTGGTCAAGGCGACTTGCGGACAACCTTCCAAGTGTAGGCATGGACAAACTTCCTCTGTGTTGGAGGGATGCTGAGGATGATGATGATGACGATGATTCTTGTCGTTGTTCAAGTTGTTGAGGTATGGCTGCTGTGGCTGCATTTAATCCAATATTTAAAGTCGACACAATTGTTGCTGCAGGACTCTTCCTCATCAACTAAATATAGAGGAGAATATAGAGAAAAGTTAATAAGACATAACTCCAGAAATATACAACGTACAACACACGTACGCCATACACAGACACACACAAGAGAGAAAATACAGTACACGTAAATTAACTTTACCAAACATGAGAGACGGGAAAGAAGAATAATTGGAAGAATAACAACAACAAGTGCAACAATGACTAAAAGCACTCGACGGCAAATGTACAAAGGAATAGTCCGCATTACAACCAACTAACGACTGTACCAACGAAATTGAAAACAAGGAAAGTTGTACCCGTTAGTTTTAACCCATCCCCGTACAGTTAACTACACAACAGACAGGTTATGTATTTTTAAGATAATAAAGAGAGGGGGAGGAGAGAAGGAAAAAACAACAAGGTAAATACAATTCATGAATTAAATTTTTGTAAAATAATGTTAAGGTCAACGGCAACTCCACACACACAGCTACATTTTTTTCACCATCCTTTCAGTACTAATATTTTTAAATGCAAATAAGCTTCAGTCTGGAGAGAGACGAGACAAGGGAACAAAAGATAAGAACAGGAAATGGTGAGGAAGCAACAAAGATGCTACTACATACACAATAAAAATGACTACATTCATAAATTAACCCAAAGTTACAAGTTATTACCTCTGTGATCATACACATGGAAGCAGGAAACACGGTCATAAATATGATGTAGTTTGTAATTGTGGCCAGTAAAGCCAGTGTAGATAAAATTTCCAACTGTCTCATCCCTAGTTAAAAAAAGTGGAGAAAAAATAATTAATTTATATGAATATGACTTCATGAATGATCCCACTAAAAAAGTATTAAATGACTACTCCAAGTACAAAGTACATAATTTGTACAAAATGGTAGTCACCTGAAACTAATCCAAGAGAAATGACGAGGACTTGGATGACACTGTCGAACGTGACTTGAGGTCCAAGTCGACCTATCTGATTCCCAACATCCATCACAAGTTGGGCTTTACTCGTGGACCGAAGTCCAATCTGGATCAAATGGGACGCTCGAGACATGTCCATCCATATCAAATAAAAAAGGACGGAATCTCTGGAAATTATGATCAATACAAAAGAATAATTCAATACATTTTTATTCTCATCCAAATTCAACTTATTTTCCAGTCTTCACTCCCCATATCAATCACTACATCATTGGATACTTGTGTAAGTATGTATTAAAGGCAACAGCATACACAGTACTACTGGAACAAAATTGGCCTTGTACACTAATGTGGTATATAAGTACATAACTGACAGCTCGTTATGTGCAAACAACAAAAATGTACATTTTGGCTCATTCATATTCTGAACACAGGATCAACTTGAAAATCTCTGTGGAGGAGACAGAGACCAGACAAGGGGAGTAATTGAGGAATCCAACTCATCCAAAATAATCTTCAAATGTGTGTGCGTACTCATTTGCTTACATCTTTTGCATACTAAAAGAACTACAATTTTTTTATCAAAAAACAAAAACACTTACCCGAGTTCACTCACTTCCAGCCTCAGTACATTTATAAGTACTGAGCTGAAAATACTGGCCGAGAATAAAGCGAACAAGCCGGTAAGTCCTGAGGAACAAAAAAAATCAATGATCATTTTCATTTTCATTTTCTAATTTCAGAGTGTATACAAGTAGTATGTAGTAAACACTTGAACAAAATTATGCAAACCTAAATGAAATTGTCACTCAAGTAATGAATACGTAGCTAAACCTAATTTGAATCATGAGCGAATCTCTCATTTCTTACAAAAATAAAAGGCGTGAGTGAATGCACTGTGTACGAGTAGAAAATTTTCATTCGACATTCAATGAGTGTACATGAATGTCATAAGTAAACAAATGTCTTAATAGTTTCTTCAGATGAGGCACAATTAAAATAAATGGCTGTGTAAGAGTGAGTGTGTTTAAGAACCATCTTAACGAGAAATCTGCACGAGTTGACAACTAAAGTACATGTTTTATGTGTGCCACTCTGCTATTGTTGTGGAGTAGCTGTCAAACTAGATCTACCATAACATCATCATCATCAGAGTTGAGTATAGTGGAGTGGAGAATCCCTGTACGGACTGACCATTTCCAATTATTGGCTCGTCGTCGTCCTGTCAGGAGTTGACCGCGTGATCATGTGGCCGGTTCAACTACAACGAGTCTGAACACACACACATATATCTACTTGACCGGAAACAGAGGACTATACTACTCACTTCTTACTAAAGAGTTGAGCAAGAGGACATATATTGCATTCTTCAGAAACGACGACGAGGATGACGAGGAGGAGAATGAGAGAGAGTTCTCATAGTGGAGAGGAAAACAAATTAAATATTTATACTACACACAAATATCCTATTTCCAACTTGTCCTACTGGCTCCTCTAACTCCGGTGTACGAGGAATTCCTCTCCATATCATCAGAATTTCTCAATGAATGAGTCAGAGAAGAGCTCATTCTCATCATTTAAAAGGTGTGGGGGTCCACCGTATTAAATATTTATGATCAACTCATACTGTACCTAACACACTTGTCAGTTGGCCTACAGCAGAGAACAAGACTTTGGTTTCAAGTCTGACGAAGGGAAATCCCTTTTATATACGAAGGTGCATATGAAGTACTTACTGTTTAATCCTCACCATTAACCCCACACACTACATTCATAAGTACATATTAAACAGAGGATATTAACCTATGTACCTACTCTTCTTTTTCCTCATCCGCCACCACTTATTTATACGTCTGTCCTATCTATATCCTTCCTCTCATATTTTACAAGTACATGGTACAAGGATGTAGACTTTAATTTCATTTTTGTTAAACTCTCTCAAGCTGAAATGGAATTCATTTAATGGATGGATTATTGGCAACCCTTTAAAAAATATTTTCACTTTAGTCTTTGTTGTCTTGGACTGTAAGACTCCGACCTACATTACCCCACACTCTCGAGCACAACTGGGTTGATCTGAGGATTAATTCCAGTATAAAATAGCCCCCGGCTGAATCAATCCTTGAGTATTTACTTGAATGAATTCTCCACACAGAGTACACAAAGAGATGAGAGGCATAATGACAATAACTTACATCAGTCAATGAGCCCTAACTAAATATAAATGGATAAGTAAGTAGGATGTCGCGGTAACTTTTAGACGTCCTCTACAAATAGAAAATTTCACATAATCATATTATACCAATCATTCTCTCATCCATGAATCTGCTTGGCCGTCAAAAAATCATTCGATCCTACGTCATAAAAGATTCTGTCCACCTCCTTCTCAACTTCAAAGTTAAACTTTGGTCTGATGGAAGAGTGTTGAAGGAAAGTAAATACACACACACGTGCTTTAACATGTACGTACAATGCGTGACGTCGATGATGATGCATTTTTTACACCAAACGACCGACAATTGTCATTGTCACTATTCTCAATCGTTAAGGAACATGGGAAAAATGAAGATGTGGTGAACAAATTGAGCAGTCATACACACTACACACAAATTGAGCAGTCATACACACTACACACAAATTGAGCAGTCATACACACTACACACAAATTGAGCAGTCATACACACTACACACAAATTG
>WJFB01003083.1:0-14831 GCA_009870185.1 Pygmarrhopalites habei
TGAAGAGTGTTGCACCTGCCGTTTTGGATTTTGTCATACTTTAGGGAGGGGAATAATTCGGCTTTTACAGATTTTCGAAACGTTCAATATATGTCACGTGGTTCCATTGTAAGTTGTAGAATGAGAGAGAAAGTACTTTATCATCGTAATCGTTCGAAATTTGATCAATTTCGTCTGTCTCAATTATTTTTTTTATCAACTCGACCACATGCAATAACAAATAATTTAACTCATACACAGTTTTCACTCCGTCTGTATTTATTATCAAATCTGACATCTGGATTTCAACTTAATTTAGAACTTTCTCTTTTCCCCTATTAAATGTATATGGTTTTTTTTGCGGCATATGACCTGGAGAAAGTTATTTAGATGTTTAACTGACGAACCCTCATTTCACTTCACTTCACTCAATTCCATTTGTTTATTCTGTAGCGTGTACACATACCACACACATGGACTTTTGTATAAATTATATGTAATACGGATAGAAAGTTGATTTTCCGATTGTACAAAATTTGAGAGCATTGAGGAGGAGGCCTGACTGTCAAATGTCATTTAAGCCAACTACTTATTTGATATTAAAAAAAGAAGAGGAAATCAATACGAGTCGAGGATTTCCTTGTCAAATTCGTTGATGGGTAGTTTGTCCCAGAAATCCAATGATTTTTTGAATGGTTCAGTTATTGTGGACAATTTTGTGTTGATATCTAACTGTTGAAGAGGTTCTCCTCCAACTGCCTTGTCCACATTGACTCGTTCCCAATTGACAGGTTGACCACTCCACAGACCATTTGTGTTACTAAAATTATGGTTTAAAAAAAGGACAATGTATAAATGAAGGAATTTGTAGTATTTATGAAAGGATTATTGAATTGATAGAGCCTACCGATTGGTTGCAAAATGAACCCAGAGTTTAATCAAATTTGCAGAGAATTCATAATGAGGATGATCCTTGTTTATTGTTTCTTGGTACCCGAAATGGGGTGAGTTGAACAAATATTGAAGGTCGTCACCCTCCGTTGGTCCAGTACCTACGAAATGAAAAAATTACTGCTTACAAACGTTTTAATCATTTGGGACAAAAACTGATTGTGGAAAAACTAACTTTTGTCGAGTGACAAGCCAGTCACACGGACGTAACTCTTGTTACTACGATGAGACAAATTGTACAGATAGACGGGTTGACTTTGTGCAGCATTCTGAAGATGAGACAAGACTGCCTTCCTCACACCTTGGAAGAATAAACGATGAGAGTAGACGTCTGTCAACTCTTTGAGTGTGTCCAGATCAATTTTCTTATCACCAAAATATTCCTTCTTGATCGAGTCGGAGACAGCATTGGAGTCCACTGTCATGTCACGGTAGTAGAATATCTAATTGTGTTTTTTAAAAATTTTAATAGCATTCAATTTAATTGAGAATGAATTATGAATTATTAGGATTAAATACCAGTGGAGCATGATGATACCAATCCTTATTGAGTTCTTCCGTGGAATTGGGATTCGTCACAATGAAAGCGGCAGCAGCAAGTCCTAATTCATCATTGACCCCCACAATCCAGGGTACATTATTGACAGGTTGTTTTTGGATGGTCCAGTATGGAGTCGTATTCAAGAATTTTTTCTCATCTGCCCCTACTTTCTCCACGGAAGGACCAAAAGGATTAATTTGATTGACTCCCCAGTCAAAGAATTTGGGGATTGTCGAGACCAACTCGGTCGTATTGAGTTCTTTCAAGTGAGCCACAACTTTAGTCATATTCCGCTCGTTTGACGAACCAGTGAATTCAGCCAGATGATTTGCCATTTTTTGGGGATTGGGAATGTAAGCCCAAGTACAAAGATTGCTATTACATCATAAGTATTCAGTGAATAATAAGAATTTTTTTCCAATTACTGTTTTTGTACAGAGATAGAATTACGGTACTCACCTGCCTCCTTGAGAAATGGCTGCACTGAAAAGATCTACGAATAGAAATAAGTAAGTTAACTCTCCATTATGGTTTACCCCAAATTCATACAGATTTTTAAAAACTGCTTTAGTACCTTTACTCATAGGACTGTACATGTGATAGTGAACACTGGCCCCTCCGGCGAGGTCACCAAATATAGTCACCTGTCATTATAATAAACAGGATAATTGAGTGTCATTCTTCACTTTCATAAGAAACTGCCATTTCCAGTACAAATTTAATCAGAATTATTAGAGAAAAGTATACCTTGCTACTGTCCCCACCGAATTTATCAATATTTTCCTATAAAAAGAGAATTGTGATTAGCAACAAAATTGCTCAAAAATATGTTTGACCCATTGTCACTCATTGTGTAACAACAAGAAAAGAAAAATCTTTTACCTGGACCCATTTCAGAGCCAGTACTTGGTCCTTGAGTCCCATATTTCCAGCAGCCTCCTCCACTCCAGCATTGAGAAAACCTACTCATTAAAATATTACACATGAATAAATTACAAAGTATCCAACGAATCAAAAAAAATATTATCACAGAGGAAGAAATATCTATTCATACCTAAAACTCCTAGCCTGTGAAAATTAAAAATTAAAATCTTTTATTACAAATATATTTAAGAAATCGATTTTTAATTATATGTACGTTGCAAGTGACCTGTAATTGAAAGTGACCAAAATGACGGATTCATCCATGAAGTAGTCAGCCCTGTAGTTGACACTCGTGGAGAACATGTACGCTCCATTGTGAATGAATACCATCACCGGCAGTTTAGTTGTTGAGTTGCTCTTTTTTTGAAATCATACATTTTCTTCATTAAATCATTTGAATAAATTTAAATTAACAAAATAACTCAAATTAATTTTTTGTACTGCAGGTTTGAAGACATTCAGATGTAGACAATCCTCCTCCCCAATGACTCCCCATTTGCTCAAATCAAACTGAGCACACGGTGGTCCAAAAGTGGTGGCCTGCAGTATTCCAGTCCAGGGCTCTGCAGGTTCTGGAGGCTGTAGTGAAATACATAGATTTACAAAATTGGCAAGATATCCCTCCTCCCACACACACACACGTAGACAGTGTGACTACATAAAAATCCTAAGAGGATTAGAAATGTCCACCAAATCCTTTGACTCAAAGAGAAATTTTGTACATTGGCAAAGAAGCCAAGCCAGTGTCTATCTTTTTTTCATTGGTGGTGGAAATCGTAATCTTTTGATATTAAAAGAAGTTGTGAACGTGCGTGTGGAAAAAGATGGAAGGATAGGATAAAATATATATATAAAAAATTTTTGTGACCTGGAATCGTCGAAGACTTCCAGTTGGAGATTTTGCAAAGGGAACGCGATAGAAGGCGAAATAATCCTTGCCAAGCCGAGATTTTTCTATGACGGGTCTCAATTCTCCATTCTTAATATAATAACTTGGACCCAATTCGGGTGAACTATTCACAAACTCGAGGGCACAGAGAAGAAGGACGAGGGAGAGAGTTGAATTTTTCATTATTCCAGAATCGACCGTCAGACTCTGGAATGGATGGATGATCGGGGACGGGGATTGTGAGACGAGGATCACAGACACAGAAAGGAGTAGGGAGGAGTGAAAGAGAAGGGAGAGTTGACAGTACAAAGACTTGGGATCAACTGCAAGCGATTTGGATCAAATGTTGAGATTATATAAAGTCAATCTTTTGACGTGGATGTGGAATATTCACACTCACTCTTCCACTCTACTCCGTACTGTATAGTGTTGTATGGTGTCCACTGGCAATTTCAACTTGATTTTCCTTTCTTGGAAATGATAAATTCAAATGACAATTTTTTTATGTGGACATTCTAGCATTGCAATAATCATACTACATTCACTCACTCAATGACCCTCATAACACACACGTACAGGGTCCCTCTTTTAATTCATCCCATTCATTAAACATGGTGACATGGCTCACAAATTGCAAATTACATCTACAGAGATTTCTCTCCCCCCATGTATTTTCCAGCACCCTTCCTTCACTCTTGTATATTTTTTTGCAAAACTCTTTGACAGAGTACAAAGTCATGAGAGGAGGAGAATGATTGCAGAAATACATGGAAAATTATGGACTCATCATAAAACTTGAACAACATGTCACCTCCCTTTACATGTTTCACACAATCACACATTAGCTGACTACTGACTAGCTAACTGAGAAGATGATGATGAATAAGATTTGAGAGGGATGAAAAACAGGCTTTGTACTCTTTTCTTTGCAAAAAAATACTAATCGTAGAAGCTACTCATAGCCATGATCACGTACGTCCACTTCATAGTAACAATCAACTGAGGCATAACATAACAAACAATAATAATAATTTTCAAACTTGTGCTTAAAATCCCTTCTCAAGGACACACACACATACACAAGTTAATTTAACAAGTGTATGGGACACAAGAATACTTGAAGCTTTCATTTAGTTAAATGGCTAGTCGACAGTAGTAGTGTTAGTTAGCTGTGTACACACTTATCATTTCTTACAAGTCATTTGTTTACTTTGTTGTGTAGTTGAATGTAACAAATGATCATGCAGGTGCATGCGTTGTATTTGATCATCATATTTTCCCCTCACTCTCTCTCTCTCGTCACTGATCCTGACACATAAACTGATGATGGGACACTCTGGCCGTGTATAATTGAACGAATAATCTCTCTCTCACCTCAATCACACAATTTTTGTCATTAGCCTTCGAAATTCGGAGCCTAATTAGCCCTCGTCACAATCATCATTTTTGGCGGGAAGTAATACCAAAGACGAATCATTATGAGCTATATAACTAGCGTGCAACATACAAAATCACAGCAACATTATAAATAGTAGTCGAGTATTACAGGAGAGAATACTTAATATCGAGAACGTGGGAGCGGGAATGATGAGACTGACATTCACAAATTAAGAATCTCATCGCCATCACATAAAAGCCTCTCGAGTATCCACTTGACCACTACTTGGATCGTGGTTGAGAGAAGTGGATGAAAGAAAATTTCTGACAATATTTTCATTAAAAAACACAAATTATCAACATTCCCCACCATCCAATATACATTGAAGAGGAAGCGCAAAATTTGGAGGACCACGTTCCTTACTCGGTAAATTCGATTCATGTCAATCTCTCTCGACTCTCTTGGCAATAGTATCAGACCACACTGTGTGAGGAGGAGGAGGTTTAGAATTCCGTTGAAGGCTTCAAGTACGCAATTTGTCAGCCCTTCTAATTATTTTCCAGTTAACTCATTTGGACCGCCGGTCCATGAATGAATGAGAGTAAAGTGGTTCAGAAGACAGGGACAGAGACAGATAAGTAGGAGAAGCCGCAAAATTCTGACAGTCTTGATTGCCTGAAAGCATCCTTACGAAAGCATCCCCATTTATCCATGTACAGAATGACCTCTTTCTCACTCCTGGAGTCCTGGAGTCCTCAGCAAATATCGGCCAATTTAATTTTCTTCGTACATTCTTAGTACAAGCCGAACGGACCAGGAAATGGTTAAAGAAAAAATAAGGTTAGAAGGGGGAAATAACCTTCCGCACTCTTTTCATCTCTCCTTCTTTTAGTTGTAACTATACATTTGCGCACCTTAAGGAAGAGAGGTAAAATATGGGAGTGGAGTTACTCATGAAGGTCAATTAGGTCTGGATTTGAAAAAAAACAAAAGATATGAGACTTTATTTACTTTATTGAGTAGGGATTCCGGTTATATTTATAACTTGTACATCTGTGCTGTCATGTCATGAGTTGTGTACACAGGGAAGGGAGGAACGATGGTTATTATTAAAAATAATTATTTTGTATCTGATAAGGTCAGACTACCACGCTTCGATATTAATGTTACAAGTTGGTCAAAAAAATGAGAAAAAGAAGAAGAATTATTGACGGAAGAGATGTGCACATGAAAGCAAACAAATGTCTACTTTACAAATGCACAAAATACATTACACGTATGTACACTCTACATATCCGAGTTGTCTGTATATTTTTATGATGAATCCTCCCATTTCTAATAAACAGAACGGGACGAGGAAAGAAAATACAAAAAAAGAATACAAATTCTCAAGGGTACACTATGGCTGACTCTTCCCCCATTTATTACATACATTGTGTGTGTATGTGTGTGTGGAAAGTCATTTCTTGCACCATATTTACGTATATTTATACCTCACTTCAACTCAATCTAATTATTTATAACCCCTTGTGTATAATACAAGATGTCTGTCCCTTCCTCAACTTTCCACTCTCCTTCATGAAATAGTAAAATTGAATGGGGGTCAAAAAACACATTTTATTATTGTAGACAAAAAAATCCACAAGGTTCCAGGTGAGTGGAACTTGGACCATTATGAAGTGCATCAAAATTAACCGTTTTGATTTTGTATTCCACTCATTTTTCCCTACACATGTCTTACTGTGAACCATGCAACTCATCCATGTTTCATGGTGAAAGGGAAAAATACATTGTGTGATCGTGTACGAGTTTTAGTGAGAGGAAGGGAAGGCGAGACGACGGCAGGAGGGAGAAAGAAACTTTTTACGGCTCATAAAAGTTAGTCAAATCAATCAAGAAACGGATCCAGCCACTACACATCCACTGACCGTCATTACAAACCAAAGTTTCACTCCAACCAATGACTGACAAGCCTCCACCATCCCCGTCATTTTCTCCTTTCCCGTCATCCTTGAATTATGTATAGATTATATATAAAAAAAATTCTCATCTCCATTCTCGCTCTCCCTCCTCCTCCTCCTCCTCTTCCCCTCATCAAACATTCGTACCAACTCGTCATTATTACGTAATATTCCTTCAGAATGCCATCACCCCAGTGAGTGTTGTAAATGTAATCTTCACAAATTTACCTTGAAATAAACTTTCTCCCATCTATTTTTACTCGGATTCTTTTGTGCTCGACACACAGTTTTGTTTGATTATTCTAAAAATATTCTCATTCTTTTCTCTAATCTTATGCCACACCACATGTAAAAATAATCCTGTAGTCTCCCAAATCCTCACACACACCCATTCCACACTTTCCCTATTCGTAAACCTTTTTTCTCTCCATTTTTAGGGAGTATCCAGGGAAAAATATGGAAAACCCGGCATTCTCTCTCTCTCAGAACTTGACGGTTTGCAATCCTTTATTGTTATGGTTGTGACGTGCCTCATTCCGAGCCACATGAAGTGCATGCATGACGGAGGGAGGTTGTGAGTGAAGGAGAGAGAGAGACTAAGAACAAAATCAATATGTGGAACACGAACAAAAAACGACATTGATGAGGGTGAATTTCAAAAAAGTCCTTTTTCCCCTCCTTCTCTTCTGCGTTATATTCTCATCTCTGATACTCTTGCATATATTGAAGACCATTCAAAAACTGTCCTCCTCCCTCTCATTGTCTCCTTTGAACTTCTCCTCCACTCCCACTTCTCTTCTATTTTTCTACCTCTCAATGGCCTCTCACGAAAAACTGCCCAAAGACAAGACGCAGTGGAAGGAGAAAGTCATCGATGCTCGCTTTCTCTTTCCCCTCTGCAGATAAACTTGAGACGAGGAAAGGGGAAGGGGGGGGGGGGCGGGATGTGGATAAAGAGGAGAGAAGGATATGATGAGAGTCTCAAGTCTAAATAGTTTTTATTAAATTTACTCTATCAAATACGATCTACTGGCCTGCAAGATATGAGGGGAAGAGAGGGAGAGAGTTGAGGGCCGCTAAACGAATAGAATGGAATGCAGGCACGTTTTTCCAAAACATTTCACTTAGGAAAACATCATTCGTTGAGCCGACTAGCGACTTGGGGGAAAAGAAGAGGAAGAAAGCAGGTAAGGATTTAAGACTACATCATGAATCGCAATGTCAGTTGGATTGAGAAAACAATAATTTTCACGACCCTTCCCACCCCAAACGTCCAAAAAAAGTGAACAAGTGCAGTAGAACAGTGTAGGCTTCTGTGTGTTTGGTTCAGGTCCCTCCCTCCCAAAAACCCTAGTAGTGGACTGAAACTTTTTATTTTTCCTTCCCACACCACGTTCAATACGAAAGCGGGAGGGAGGGGTAGAGTGGGGGAGGAGGGGAAGAGTTTAGATTAAGGAAAATTGTATAAAAATAAAAATATATAGAGATAGAAATGCTCAGTTGGCCTGAAAATAAAATAACAAGAAAGAATGGGCGAGTTAAGCATACAAATACACACTCACTCTCCGTCTATACATTCTTATGCTGAACGATAATAGTATGCCCAAGAAAACTCCGTGCGTACATTCATCCACCTACATTCATAATGTACATGCAAAAAAGCTACACTCCTCTCCCTTTCTATACAATGTTAACGACGGGAGTACTCCGTACACACACACAACACACACACAGCAGTATGCAAGGTACGTCTACACTGTCAAGCAGTCAGTTGGGACTATACACGACTTTCCTACACAGTGCAGACCGTACTATACTTTGTACTACACACAAAGACTGGGTTTTAGGCAGGGCGGTTCGCGTATTGCGGATGTGTGGCAGGGGAAAATCGATAGTTTTTGCTGCTCCACACACACATACAAAAACACACAATCGGTCCAGACCCAGGCAGTCACATTACATTGAGAGACGGAGGAAGAGAGAAAGGGAGAGCGAGAGTATAGGAGAGCATAAAAGGAAGCCGGAGTTTCGTCCGGAATACTCCGAGGAAGGAGGACTGCAAAAATTCCCTCACTGACACAAAACCTCTCAGAGAACAGCAACTCTGGCCCCTTCCCCTCCTCTCACTCTCTTTTCTACACATTTACCTACTCCTCACACACACAGCCACACATCCACATTCACTACCAATTCCACTGAACAGCACTGGCATTGCCAGAGGAATGTACCTTTAACTCCCTATATTTCTTCGCAAGTGGAGGACTTTTTCTCCCTCTCCGTCTCTTTCCCCGCCGCCCCGCTTCCCCGACTTCAAGGCACACAGAAAAGAGAAAGGGAGAGGGGCAGAATGTGAAATTTAAACGTACTTCTCTCTCTCTCTATTTTTCTCTCAACGAAACATACTCTCTGTTCTTACGCTGTTTCCACTTTCCGGGAGGGCAGAAGACAAGAAAGCCGCTCGGGAAAATTTTGTATCGGTACTCTACACAGACACACACTGTGAAAGAGAGACGGACTGTGTGCTACGTACCGAGAAGACAGTGAGTGAGTGTGTGTGGATGTGTACATGTGGAAAATTCTGTACACATTCATCTGTACGAAAGAAGGGAGGATAAGAAGAAGAAGAGGAACGGAAGACGGACTTGGATAATTGCAGGCATAAGTTTTCGTCCTCTGTCGAGAAGAAGACACACACGTTCTGACACTGACACACATCCACAGGATCCAGGGAGTGAGTGAGATTTGTATACAGAGAAGGAGAGGAGAAGGAGGATGATGATGAAAAAATAAGTTGATCATCCACTCTGCACTCCCTCTCACTCTCCAGTGATCAATTTGGATTTGGATTTTTTGGTGGTGTTGAGTGAGACTGGAACGAGGGAGTGTGTGTGAGAGAGAGGAGAGTGTATTCGTGTTTGGGGTGGTAGAGAGTGAGAGTGTGTCCATGACTCTGCTGGCTGCTGGCTGGGTGGTTGGGTGGAGAAGAAAGTTAAGAATTGAGACATGAGGAGGATCATGGTCAGTTGGGGTGGACTGTGTGTGTGTGGCAGTCATGTGTTTGTGAAGGGGTGTCCTCGTCCTGACTCTCCAGTGTAACGTAGTAGTAGAGCAGTATATTGTGGGTGTGGGGGAGTGAGTGTGTGTGTGTCTCCGTCTCCCCTTTTCCATATCTTCGGAGTGATTTTCTTCTCTTGGTAAAATAAAATAAAAATTACGTGCTCTGTGGAAATTGTCTCTTCGTAGTGTCCTTTTCCAAGATGGAGACAGAGAGATAGAAAAAAATAATCTTAACCTCTCTCTCTCAAGTATCACAAATTTGCCTCTGTGTGTGTGTGTACACACACGAGACGTGGGGTGTGTGCACAGAATTTGTTGAGGAAGAGGAGAGTACGAGAAATTGCTTCAAGGAGAAACAAAACTCATAGTCAGTTGTAAGCTGAGATTTTCCACACAAGATAAAGATATGACATGACTCTCGTCTCCTCCTTGGATTTTTGGAGTACAACTACAATTCGTAAGTACAAATGTGGGATGAATCAAGTCCTTATTTTTATTCTTCTCGCTTTATTTCTAGCCACACGTGCTCGTTCAGTTGTGAAGCCAAACTTCTGTATTATTGCATTTCTATAATGGATATCGTTTTTATGTGTAACTGAGATTTGAGAATTCTCTAATGACAGACAGTGAACGTATGAGCGGTTGTGTTTGTGGGTGATAATTAGGTACGGTTAGGCCTGATTTCCCGTGCTCCATCTAATAAGTCAATAAAATCGGTGATTCTCAAATAACAAGCTTGTCTCTCCCAATTTCCGTCATAATACCGTCTGCTATTCTAGAGTGGAACTGTGCGGGAGGGGATTTCTCATGGAGAATTATGTAAAATCAAATTGTTGGCCTTCACTCCTCCTCACTCGTTAGGCCTGATGAGATGGAGAGGATGAGTAGAGCGTGTATGAGGGAAAGTGAGGGCAGGAGGGTTTTCCTGACAAACTGTGTGTGTGTGTGAATGTGGATTTTCTCAAACTGGAGCTGGGAGCGGGAGACAAGATTTGTGATGGAGATTAGACACAATTTTCCCACGGACGAGAATAGACGGGAGGAGGATGGGAAGAGCAAAGTCGGTCACATGTAAAACTGTACTTGTGTGTGTGTGTGTGTAGTTGTAGTTTGTATATGTATTGAATTATTATTTGTAAAGTGTCCTTTGTTCTTTGTTCTCCCACACGACAAAACACAAATTTGCTCAGAGCTACTCCCCTGCCAGAGACATGACTCCAATGAGGGAGTGAAGTACCTCTCCATGAGAATATTTAATCAAGTTTTGGCTAATGAAACGAGTGGGGAAGATTTGGAGGAAGGCAGACAATTTTATGAGACTTTTAATCATTTCATTTTTGACGGGACCCCTCCTCCCTTCTCTTCCTCCTACTCTCCTGTCACTTTTGAAATCTGGAACTTTGATCTACAAAAACGAGTGTACGTAAACATACATTCTTTACAGATCAAGTTTAAAAATACACTAACACACACACCAGTTCTTCACTTCTGAGAGTGTCTATCTCAAAAATCCTGTGTGTGTGTGTTGACTCAAAGGGAGCATCATTTTCAATATTTGTTTATAATATAAAAGAGAATGAGAGTCAACAAAAGGTACCATTTTGGAGATGCAATTTGAATGTCATAAACTTTCCAGGAGGCACTCTTCTCACTTTTGTATGGACGTGTGTGTAGTAATTTAATGTGTGCACAGGTAATCTGAACACACTTTTATGGGTTGAGGAGTAAGAAAGGAAGAAGAACTTGAGAATGACTTGGTTTTTTATTCATTTCTCAACGTACACTTGATTTCCATGTACAATAGGCTACTTCTGCACACACTTTTCTTCCTCGCTTGGATTCATTTCGAGTGCTCAATGAGGAAAATATTAAATATTAAAAAGGAAGAGTGAGCGGCTCTCATTCTAATTCACGACCCTCCTCTTTTCCTCTTTGCATTGCCCAAGCTCGCATCTACGCTCTGCAATTTTACTCGCTCCAGGCAAACTGTATGAGCGATTCGAAGGTCATTGCAAAAAAAAAGTTTGTATTGCATTGTACATTGTAAAATGGACAGAAGCACGTGCTGTCTGCGACAGTCCTCTCTCTCTGGTTTTTTCCCTCACACAAAACAACAGGACAGGACATAGGAACACATTTTTTTTGCAAATATATTGCAACTCTGCCAAAACCTTTGCAAAATGTTTTTTCCTCTTACTGTTGCTCCGTACAATGTTGTGCAGTGTGGTTTTTTTGGACATACACACGTGCAGCCATATCATTGGAGGCTGAATTATTTTTTTCCACAATTAAACTTGTTTCTCTACATTTAGTTAATGAACCATTTTACCACAGGATTGCCACAATTTCCTATAAAATATTTGAGCAGAATGGAAGGGAAATTACTCCACATAGAAACTGTATTGTATTATTTAATATCATAATTTATAATAGAAATGGATGGATGGTTAGAGGACAAAGTCTTAATTTAGAAATTTTCACGAGTAGGGAACAATTTTGAAATTTGTAATTTATACAGTCTCTGACGTCAGTCTCTCTCTTCTCTTCTCTTGATATTCATCAGACAAATGATATTCTCAAGTTCCCGATACTCCCTCGCCCACAAAATACAATATGGAAGGGTTAATGGGATGGAGAGATGGAGAGAGAGAAGTTGTGCCAGGAATTCCATAAAAATTTAATTAAATTCATACCGAGGGACGAACAGAGGGAGAGGAGAGAGGAGACATGGCGGGAGGGAACATTTTGTATCGTAATGCACTTGACTAATGGACACAACACTTATGATGAAGACGAATGAGAAGTCTCTATAATGATTAGATGTAATTAGGTACAATTTGTTTTAATTAGCCAGACCCACACTCACTCTCCCCGAGTCTGTAAATGTGTGTGTGTTATGTGCTGTGCTGTACAAAAGTTATAATAATAATTAGAGGAAGGGACAGATAAGTATCTCTAATGTAATGATCCCTCCGTCTCTTCCTGTGGTTTTCCAAAAAGGTTCCGGATTTTGTCCTTGTCGTCTTTCTTCCCTTCTGTACACTTGATATTCCACATGGTATTTACTCTGTACACCCACAAATAGTACACACACGTACAACATGCACTCCCTCAACTATAATGAGAGGCAGAGTGCACAGCCACGACAAATAGAGCAATTTGTACTCGGAACAGAAGAACGACCAAAGTCTAGCTCTCTCTCTCTCCTACGGTTACAATGTTAACCCATTATTTTGACGATGATGGCTTTTATCATATATAAATATATATTGGCAAAAGCTTGACGTATAAAGACAAATTGCCCATTCACCACACACACACACGAGAGAGATATAAGGTGTGTGTACACACACACATAAATGTAAAAGTGGGCTGAACAAGGGTGGTTCCAGAATTTCACTCCCATCCACACTTTTCTCTCTTGTCAACCAGAAGGGACTCAAAGTGTGTGTGTGTGTGTGTGTGATGGGTGATGTTTTATATTGTATGATATGTACGTTTTTCTGTGAAAAATCCTATTTTCCCAGTCACATTACTGAACTTGACATTTAAATACAAATTTAATAGAATTTTCTCCTGTCTTCCTAAATGCACGTTCACAAGTTGAGTGGGGGGAAAAGCAATTTCTACTTTTTTTATAAAGTTGGATAACCGTGTGTGTTTACGTGTGTGCCTGCGTGTGTGTGTGTAAGCGTGAAGAAAGGAGGAGAGATTTGTGAGGTAAAATTATTGTTCAATTTTTTAACACTTGCCCCTGTCTGGGTACCCTACATGGACAGTACATACGTAAACAAGTATAATGTGTGTACGTGTGTGTGTGTGAAACAACACCTTTCCAGTAATGGAGTGTAGTGTCAAGGTTTTCTCACTTTATTCCGGCAAGTCCCCTGTCCAGACTCCCTCTCTCTCGCTTTCTCTTTATCTTCCCACAAAAGAACATATGGAGAAAGTAGAGCACCCACTATCATCAAATATAATGCATCATCTTCCTTTCTCTCTCTCCCTCTCGGTTTTATCTTCATCCCACACCCTTTTTTCATTTCTCTCTCTTTTTTACACACAATTAAACCACACATTAGCTGTCAACCATTGCGTGTGTGGAGACAGGAGAGAGAGAAAAAAAGGAAGTTTATTGACTTCATCAAGAGATTTTCTTCAAAAAAATTGGACTCTCTTCTCCCCAACTGCGTCTTCCAACATTTGTCCCTTACAATTTGATTCAATTATGTCTGTCAAGGAATGAGAGTGGGAGTACAGAGGGCACACACACACAACTAAACTACTAAATTGTGAGTACTTGCAATCTGCAAAACTTTACTCTGTGCTTTCGGGAAAACAGAGGAGAAGGAGAAGGAGGAGGAGGAAGAGGCTGGAAAGGGAAAACTATGAGTAAAGTATATAAAATTTGCGACAAATTTTATTGTCATCATGAGTTAGACGGTGGAAATCTTTTAAAGCTTCCCTTTAACTTTCCCCTCTACCTTTCTCTCCCGCTTTCTCTCTCAGTGCTTGTCTGTCTTTCTCCGTCTCGTGAGGGTCTGAATGTGTATGAGATGGGGACGTTAGTGCTCATGATGGTGACTGCCGTTGTCGTACTAAGACTCATGGATTCCTCCAATCTACTTTATTATTTATTCAACCCAAGTATTTTCAAAGTTGTGAGTGAGTATGTGTGTGTGTGTAGGAAGTGTGCGGAGAAAGAACCTATACACTTCGTGTATCATAGAAAAGTAAAAAAGAATTCCTCTTCTCTACAAGATATACGCTTTATATGCACGAGGCGAGTGTTCATATAATTTTTTATAGCTCCCCACACAAGCTGCCCTATCAAAGTGTACTAGGTATACGCAGAGAGGACATAATAATATGCTCTTGGCTCCGTACAATTTCCTTGTGTACGTATAAGTGTACATTGTAGTCTTTATATCAAAGTTTAAAACAGTCCAGTTAATTTTTGAGCGTGACTTGGACTCACTACTTTCTCCGTGTTTGTGTGTCCCTACTCCCTCCCTCACTCTACCTTTCACTTTGTGCCTTTCTCCTCCTTTTTCATGGTTAAATGGGTTGATTCAATTCCACGCTCCACACACACACACACACACACACACACACACACACACACACACACACACACACACACACACACACACA
>WJFB01003084.1:0-14827 GCA_009870185.1 Pygmarrhopalites habei
TTAAATGAGTGACCCACTATGCAGTGACCCTGACCTTTGAGGTCAACACTAGAGGTCATGGAAAGGTCAACGTACCAAAATTGTCATTTGTATACGTTTTTCTACTCAAAACTTGACCTAGAAACGGACATTTTGATTAGGGGTTATCAGTGACCTTTGGGTCACTGTAGGTCAGCGGCAGGGTCATGTCCAGGTTTGAGACCCCCATGTCCGCACGTGGCAACTCATTTGGAGTGTGTGCAGAAAATTTGGTCCAAATCCGTTTAAAATTGACGAAATGTCCGCTAGGAGAAGTTACCTCCGGTAATACCCGGAGATACTCGCCTACTGCGGTTGTATTGACCTTACCTTCAAAATTCCACTTCAGGTCGTCTTCCATTGGCGGTGGACGTCTTTTAATAACATATTTGATCATTTTTAATAACTACTTGATTTTGGTGGCACGGAGCTCAGATTTTTACTCATTTACACACAACCGAAAAAACGGGAGAAGGCCGAAGAACATGAAAAAACGAGAGAGAGAGAGAGAGAAATATGTTGCTATCCATTTAAGTATAAGGACAACTTTTTTTTCCTCTTAAGCAGCATATGGACTGCAGGCCCAAATTTTTCCAACCGAAAAAGTAAGCTTTCGAAAGAAGGACTCCATATTAACATTGTATAAATTTGTACAACGTACAACAATTTTTTTTGTAAAACAAAGTCTCCAGTCTAACGAACAGGTCTACTTTCCACCATGGTTAGCTAATTGACAGAGTTGAAATGGAAAATCTTAAGAAGATGGACTCTATATAGAACGGAATGGGAATGAAAGAATTTTTTTCAAAATTCCCTTTTTGCATTGATGGAGAAGAAATTCATAAGAATTGACATGGAAAGGAAGTATGAAGAAGAAGGTGGAAGTTTCCTCCATTCTTGTTCTCTCTCTCTCGTTTCCTCTTTTTCTTCAACTTTCTACCTTCTTATTTTGTTCCCGGGTATTTTTTTCTCCCCATTTTCATTCTCTTCTTCCTTTTTTCTCCACCATCAAAGAACAGGGACTCTAGAGACGCCGTGAGATAGAAAGGACTATAAACACTATAATATTGGAGACGGGAGATATTCGGAGAGAGAGAAAGGGAGGGGATAAAAGCGATCGATTTGATTCGAGAGATGATCTGACGTAAAAACGTAAAAAGTTTTTTTTCTTCCTTGCTACCCAAAAAAAAGCTGCTCGCACAGTTATTTTGTGATAAAGTATCTCATCTTCTTCTTCTATTTTACCACTGACTGTTTTTTACACGGCAGTAAGTATACTACTTTCATCCTTGTCTTGACTTAATCTTTTTTAATAACAGAATCCAAATTTGTAGATAAATTCATTAGCTGACACACACACGTCAACCCACCTCATCCTTCTGTGATTCAAATTTTATTGTACAAAAAATTGATGGGTTCATTGTCAAGACCAGTTCTAATCAAGTCGTGTGTGTACAGAAAGAGAGAGAAGGGGAGGGGGGGGGGGACTTATACCCTAGATATTTTATTGTGTGTGAGTAAAAATGGAGAGTTCTCTATCTATTCGTAGAGCTGGTGTACTTATTTAAATTGGGTAAAGTTGTTATTGTAAAGGTGTAGGATGGATGTGTTTGTCAAGGGATACGATTTTTGTCTGCGTGTGTGTGTGTGTGTGTGTGTCTGGGATAGAACAGGAATAGTCGTGGGACTATGGGGAAATACATTGAATTCTTAAATATATTATTATATTTTTTTCCCTTGAAAACTTTCACAGAGAGACAGAGAGAGAGAGAGCTGGAAAGGAAAATGTAGTTTGTGTGTGGATGTGGATGCGTGTGCTTGTCTAGGGAAATTAAATCGTGTAATTTGATCATCCACTGGGAATCCACTATTGTCACCCCGAATTCCTCCTTATCTTCACCTTCTCAATATTTATTCCTTGAGGGGCTCGTCCCACTAACACGTCCATCTCTCCAACTCCAACTTTAAAACCCTTTTATTGTCGTCGTCAAACTCTGAGGGATGTACAAGGATGTAAAGGGAGAATAAGAACTCCACAGTCCTCATTATGTATGAAGCAATGTGCATACACAGTACAGAATATACAACAACAATAATACTACTATCTGTTCAAAACCTACAACTTCATTCCAACATGTAGACTCTCAAACTCTGTAGACAGTTTTAAAAGTGTGAATTGTGTTTACGTACGAAATAGCATTTTAGCCCTTCTCCGTCTTTCCAGTTTTGGAACTCTCCCTTCATCCCTGTGTGTGCGTGTATGTGTGTAGAGGAGGAGAAGAAGAGAGAGAGAGAGATCACCACATTTATTTTACTCGGGTTCCCATCAAATCACCAACACCATCCTACAACTTTTTTTTATCTGTCTCCATACACTTTTCACTTCTTTACATACGACTAAAGAAAGAGTTTCGTAGAGAAGAGAATCTTATTGAAGTGTGTGGAGAGGAAAATAGGGGACTTAATTTATAGCACATCCCGTTCACATCCCGTTTTTTTCTCTCTTTCATTATTTTATAGATTATTTTATGGAGCGGATAGTTTCTCTTGTTAAAGATTCGAATCAAAATTTAAAATAACGGATAATGCGGAACTAGGAATGGACAAATTTTTGAAAAGTGGATGATTCCAGTGAGTCTAATTAAAACAAGGAGATGGTGCTATCGAACTGGGAACTTGTGTTTGAGTCAGCTTCCTTCCTGCTTATACTGACAACCTTGAATGTTTATTCATTTTTTTCCTCATTTTAGAGGCTGTCCTAGAGAGAGAAAAATAATTGGAACCGCACTAGCCCTTTTCTTCCCTACGCGTAGCCGAAAGAAGTTTGATTTTGGATCAACAGAAAGTTGTCCTAAATGAACGATCACGATGCATCGTACATGTCAACACATTATATTTAATGTGAAACCGAACAACAGAAAAATTTCCAGTTGGATGGGAAGCGGCATTTGATTGTGTGTGTGTGTGTGTGTGTGTCTATTGAAGAAAATTCACCGAAGCGAGTTAATTGATGTTGAGTTGTTCTCATCGTGCCTCTCCTCCTCATCCATTCTCTGTCTATTCAACCAAGTGACCATCAACCCGGATAAACAAACTTGATGGTAATTACCTTTGAGTGAATAAACTTTACCCAACATTAAGAGAAGGAAAAACTTATTTCCCTCTTTCATATTACTCCCGCTCCATTGGACACTTTAACAACAACAACATTTACTCTCTTAAGCCCATTATTCCATTCTTCTTAAATCCATCATCCATATAACTCACAAAAACGCCATCCTCCATTGTCTATATTCTCTTCATTTTACCACACACACACATCTATATTGTGAGGCTGTACGGCTGCCGTGACTGTGAGAACTATTACAAATAATTCTTTGTACTTTAATTATGAATTATGATCATTTCTTTTACAAAATTTCGTTGATGTAGCTTTTTTTCCCTTCTGGAAGAACTTGAACTTGCCTTTTCTGTTTCAATTGGACGTACACAATTTTTAGAGGAAGATGAAAATCAAAGAATATAATTTGAGGCTGAGTAAAAGGAAAAACAAGAAGGAAAGAAAAAATATTTGTAAAGTGACGGGGAGCATACGCCACATGGAAAATGATGAGCACATAAATTAATTCTTGAGATATGCAACAAGTAATAAACTGCCTCATTTAAATAACGGATCAGTTTCCAGGAGGGAAGGACATTTTTTGAGAGCATTTTTACAAAAAATCCTCCTCCTCCTCTCACACACCAATTTATTGCACATTTTTTTGGCTATTTTGCTGAATCCAGCATAAGCCATATGTACTGCTTCGTAAGAACGACAATCTTTAAATATTAATGATGACTGTGAGTGAAGCTCAGATATTTTGTCGACGATGGAGCCAGAAAATTTTCTCGCTCCTTTTTTCAAAAAATCTCTGTTCATTTATATGTTAATAAATATTCTCAGGCCCATTAATAAAATATGGCTGTTCCAAAAAATGGAAACAAAAAAATTTTGTGGGTTTATGAAGTCATTATAAAAATTATTTGAAGGGAACAAGAAAAAATAAAGAGTGGATTGTACAAAAAAAAACTTTCATGTAATGAGTTTACATAAATATTTAGTCATCAACTCAAAGTCCTCATTTTAATTTAATAATTTAATTTGCTGAGAAGATTGAATGAGTAGTTATTTTACAGTAAATTTTTTTCTGATGATGACAAATTTTGTTGATTCCAACTCTCTCGACTACACTAATTAAATGATATCTGCTGATATGCTGTATATTTGATATGTTGCCCTCGTCAACGTTTTCTCACACAATTTTCTCATACTCTCTCTCTGTCTTTAGTTAATTGTAAATTACAATTAAAAGAATTGCAGACCTTTGTACAATCTTTAAGTAAATTACCAAATGCTCTTGAAAATTTTTTTTCTTCCTTGAGAAAGTCTGGACGCTGTAAAGGATTTTTTGTGGGTGACGCCATAATTTTTTTTAAAACCAAAATTAATTTAATATATTTGTAAATACTGACCTGTCCATATTCCCCCTATAGTGTGTGTGTGCGTGTGTGTGTGATTGAATTACAATCTTAAAATCGATATGTAAATTAAAGAGTGTATTTCTTACAGAATGTAATTGTACGCAGAAAGAAAGTCTCTCCTTTCCTACTGACTGTGTCGTAAGTTTACTACAGTAATTTACTACACAATGTAAATTATATGAGGATGACAGTCTCTCTCTCTCTCTGGATTCTCAACTGCACTCTAGTGTGTGTGTGTGTGTGTGTCCATGTGCCAAAATCCATAATAAAGCACAGGAGAATGAAGGGAGGAGGAGGAAACTACAGACGGTGTATTGCATATAATGCATTCCCGGAAATATTCCTGTCTCTTGTCATTAAAGAGTCGAATTACGGGGAGGAATGCATACACACACGCATCTCTAATATAAATACGTGTGTATACAATGTGTGTGTGTGTAATAGAGATAGACTACGTGTGTGCGTGTGTGTGTGGTGTAGGCGGATTGAATCGGAATCTAATGACAGTTTATCCCAAAAACTGTTATATAACAGTTTCATATTTCTCTCTATCTCAAATCTCTATTCAGTTTCTCTCTCTCTCTCTCTCTCTCTCTCTCGTCTTCTGTGTGTGCGTGTGCTTAGAGGTCTTTTTTTTGAAAGTCCATGAAAAGAGTGCAGTATAATAGAAGGTTGACATAATGACTTGACACGACCCTCTCGCCCATTATGAATCTCGGTCAAATCTGCCATTTTCGATTTCATCTTGTATTTCCATTTTGTGTGTGTGGACCACATCCACGTGATTCAACATATGCCAAATAATCCTCTTATTTAGTCATTCGTGTTTTAATTGTTGCCTTCCTACTTTAAAGAAAAAGTCTAGTTACGTTTTTTGTAAATGCAATTTTTTTCATTTTTCTCTTTTAGTTACCTCTGAAAGTTTGTCTCAATTATGGTCCCAATTGTACTTCATTCTTGTGAATGAAGGATACTTCTGCATTTCACCATATGAAGGATGGAACATACTACACATGTACTTGAACGAGGATTGGAAGTCCTTTGAGAAAATTTGACAACTACACCCTGTCAATGATGACAGGAGGAGGGAGGAGGAGGAGAACATACACAAAAATTATCTGTTCGCTAAGAGCTGCTGAAGGCGTTGAAATAACAAGCATCAAGGAAAAATCTAAACAAATCTAAATAAAGTAAGCAGTTTGGAAGAGTGCTCTAATCCGCTGTGTAAATAAAAAGGGATTATCCCTCCCTCTTTCACTCTCTCTCTCTCTTACACTATGAACTCAAACAGCCCTCAACATTACTGACAACAATAATTTGAATATGTCTTGTATTTTTCAAACAATGATAACAACTCTTAATTCCTTTTACACCCTTCTTTTCTCCAGAGGTGTGACCCTAGACAACAACGGAAAACAACGTTATTGAGCACATTTTAAAAAGCTTTTGTACTACGAATAAAAGTTTTCTGCATGGACAGTGTGAAGGGACTTGTAAGGGATCCTCAGAGACAGCTCACTTGACAAATTATTTATTTTCACACAATTTGTACGGAATGAAACGACACTTTGTGATTCTACAGAGAAAATTCCGATTTTACCATTTTATTTTTACAACTCCTTCTCCAGTACAATTATGAACCAGGATTAAAAACAAGAACCTGTTGTCTCCCCTCCTTCTACTCTCTCCCTCCCTCCTCCATTCTGTAGAGGAATAGTAGATGAAAATTGAAAAAGCGACCTCCACTCTCTGTTCAGTTGCTACTTGGTTGTGTGTACTCTCAAGTTGATGTAACGGATTTGTCGATATGACGTCACTAGGCCTGGAAATCGGAACCGGGGGGCGGGTAAGGTCGAAATATGAGCCTCACCTGAGTTTCCAAGTGAAGCTGACTGGAACGAAGGAGAAAGAGAGAGAGAGAGAAGTTACTCAGGCATAATCATCATCCACACACACACACACACAGTTGCATCCATGTAGTTTGTGCATAGTTGTCAATGGTAAAGTAGAAAGTACTCCAAAAGATCTACACGACCCAGGATTAATGTGAATTAATCATATTTTTCCGAAATTTTTTACTTAAAAAATACAATAGTATCTCCTCCGGGTCGCCTGTTCCACAAACGAGTATCAAAAACATTTATGAATCGTGCAGGGAAAGAGAACTCAAAAAGGATGTAGGTGTGTGTGTGCTTGGCTCTCTCTTTTCCACCGTTTTCCTACCACTACAATTTATATCCTTGAGCACACACACACACCTAAAGAGGCAGAGAGATGTACTATAACTGGATGTGTTACTATAAAGTTGGCTAGTCTAAAGAGCTCTGGGATGCTCAACCCGCCATCACAGAACACGCAATTCGTTTTTGGCGTGTGAGCAGTTGTGTGTGTGCCATTTTACCCCTCTCTCTCTCTCCCTCACGAGCACACACTCCTATCTGTGCAGTTTCCATCTCACCATACAAAACCTTTTCAGTTTTATAGGACTGTGCATCGTTTCGTTGTATGAGTGAGGAGTACGGAAGAGGAACCAAAAGTCAGATGAAGAAGATCCACAGAAGACAGAGTCAGAGCCAAAGGAAAATTCAAAGAGAGACTCGGATATAAGGGGAAAAAGCAACTGAAGATACACACACACACTCTCTCTTGACTCTCAAAGTTTGTGGAGGAGGAGAGTTCTTGTTTTTTAAAAAACGTTCGCCCTTTAGTATCACCAGGATGAGAGAACTCTCGAGTGTGAAGTCAAAAACTGGCGTACTCACCCAACAACTCACTCACTCACATTCATTTCATAGTTGTAGTAGTAATAGTGATCCTGTGTCACTCGGCAACCAAAGAAGATGCTCTACCATGTCGCCCACTCTCAACCATTCTATCAGGTTCTTTTCTATTTTCTTTACCTTTTATTTTTTTCTCCATCTCTCTCTTTCTTCAATGTCTCTTATAAATATGTGACTCATACTAAGCGTAGCGTATAATGTACAAATATATATTTCAGGAGGGTATTAAGTGTCCTGGATGTATCTGAGGGTGTACAAGTGTGTAGATGTGTGAGTGAATATATCGAGTCTCTTTCACAGTCGTTCATTTGTGTATAAACACAATTATGAGTCGAATGTAGTAAATAATTATGTATTGAATATCCGTCCTCTTCCTACACAATCTCAACTTTCACTTTACTATTGTGTGTATGTCCAATTCGGAGAAACCAAAGCATTGGCGAAAATTCTTCGGTGGGATTGTGAACGCAGGGGAATTTTGTCGCATTTTGATTATTCATTTTGATCAGGAGTCATTCTAGCCAATTTTGATTTTGGTGGACGGATTTAGATTGTACGGTGAAAGTTGGGCTGGCTTGTAGCTAATTTCAAATTGAAGCTAATTTTATGATCATTTAACGCTCATTTTAGAGAAACGGTGCTGCAAATTGTGTTTAGATGGATTATAGTTTGATTGTGATAAATTGTGGCGGATTTTGGAAGATTACAGCAAAAATTTAGAGACGAGTGTCGTGTAAATAGAATTTATTTCAGTTTAAACAAATTGGAAATATAGACAGGAGTGAAAGTTCATTTGTGGACTGATTCGATATTTTGCGAAAAGACGGATTTGTTGGCAAAAATTATGAAATAATTGAAATATATCAAAGACCAGGTATAATTAAGGAAGAGAATGGATTGGGAACAAAAAGAGAAAAAAGTTGAAATACACTTGTTTGTGTGTGTGTGTGTGGATGTGGGTTCTTGGTTTCGCCCGTATGTATTTGGTAATTTAATCTGATACTTATTATGATAAAGTTGAAGCGTAAAGTGACCCGACCTAGACTACTACTATACTATAATACTCACCGACTTGTTCTGTAAGATAACACCAAAGATTTTTTGAAGGACTTTATACATCCTCCTCTCCCTTCTCTGTTTCCTCTCCCTCCCATCTCCATTTGCACACTCAGACAAAATGCACATGCAGATTGCACAGGTGATTTTTTTTGTTCGGATGATTGGTCAGGATCAAATGCAAAATATTCATCCTCCCCATTTCTATTTATACCGGTCTTACCTCCTGTGATGAACATTAACGGATAGACAAGTAAATTACACAACTGGGTAATAATGCAGACTGTAACTTTCATTTTTGATTCACAATTGAAATGAATTCTCTGACAGTCTACGATGTAAGAAATTATTTGCGGTATTACAGGACCATGCAGAAATAATCCGTACATTTACATACGAATCCATATTTTTATCGAAACTCTCACAAATATGCAGGTCTCCATTTGTAATTTTCCCTCTACTGAAACCAGGAAGGGTCGGATAAAAAAAATAATTTAATTAGCCTTCAAAATCCGCGAGATTTGAGGCAAAATTTTTGCTGTGTAGCTTGAGGAGGTGGAGAAATACAGTATGTGAAAAAATACGGTAATTATATTTGAAATTATGGGTCCTGAAAAAAATGACTGTTACTTGTTCAAAACAAGTGATGGATGCACTCTGCTCTTGTTTTTGCAGAATATCCTACAATTAGACTCTGTTGTTCCTGTAACAAAAACAGTTTCGGTTTCCTCCTCCTGATCGTAATCTGATATCTTTATATAGGAATAAAATTAAGCTGCTCTCTCACACACAGTGTATTAGTATTACACACTTCGTTGTAGCATTCATGTGTACCTTCAAGCTGCACTTCCATTCATAGAGAGAAAGATGAAAGGTTCGCCCACAATTTACCTTGTGAATTATAAAGAGAGGTGGATTATCTGCATCATTTCATTAGTCACTTTTTATTTTTAAAAAATTTAAGGAGTATAATTCATACATAAATTCGTGAACAAATCCAATTTTCCTCACAGAAATACATTACATCAAAAATTGGAACACACACGGACGACACGGAGCTTCAGCCAAAGTGTAAGGTTGAAATACCCAGGAAAGAGAAAGTCTATAAACTACAAAGTCTATAGAAAAGGGGAGTCTACTAGAAGTGGGATGAGATGAGTCTAACTCTCCTTGCTGTTCTATCGTTTATTTCGGAAGGGGGGATGTTAGAGAGAGAATGAGAGATGAAATTCTCTGTTCTCCTCTCACAGAAGTCCTCTTCTTCTTCTCTCTATTAATTCGAGTAAATTTTGAAGCGCGTGTCCCAACTAATTTCTCTCCACGTTCCATGGTGTGTACATCATGTTATCCTTATTTATAATTGCATGGAAACAAAAGAGTTTAAATGATGGTGACATGCTGGCTCTGTTATTCTTCAAATCCTCCTCCATATGTTTAATTGTCTGACATAAAACACAAACGATTGAGCTGTAGTTGTACATAATTTTTTTGCTGCACTATGCTATACTCTAAATTTTCTTCCAGTCACTCGTAAATGACCCTGATGATTCAGTCCAGTCATAAAAAAGGGAATGTATAATACAGAGTTTGGGAGGGTTGAGTCTGGGTGTCATATCTCTCTTTACTTTTCAAGAGGAGGTGGTTCATAATTTTTTGATTTTGATGTTTGTGAAGCAGTCTCTTTTTGATCTACTAATTATATAACATGATGATGATGGTTCGTAATTGATATATGTATAAATACATAATTTGGTGGTTAGGAAGGGCGTTCAATAGCAATAATTTGTATGAGAGGGAGAGAACAAGAGAAAAGATCTCTTCATCAGATTACATGAGGATGAGGATGAGGGAGGTGACGGGTGGGTTGGAACTTGGGAGTAAATCTGATTACTACGATGATCCACACACACACTCAATCCCTGCAGTCGCATGTATTACTTAAGTTTTTTGTACAAACTTTGTACAGACTTCATATTGTGAATGTATGTCATTCCCTGTTTTTTTCTAAATTGGTATTTTGTACAATTCTGTCGAGCGGTAGTGCAAAAAATCATGTTTTAAAAATGACACTCCATGAAATTCATCATTTAACCGGATCGGAAGGACAAAATATTAAAAAATGGAATGAGTGAAATGTTTATTCCACACTTATTCTAAAATGTACTCTGGTTGTCCGGAGAAGAGAGGAGATTGCGGATAATTGACAATGGGATTAAAGAAAATGAACGTAATAATTGCAAATAATGAGGAGTGTGTGTGTGTGTGATGTGGGTTTGAGTGCAGCTGGTCCCTTCTCTCTCTCTCTAGCTGATATTGTTAATACGTAGGATTCGTGGAGGGTGAGTTCATGAGGACTATTTTCTATTTGAGGGTTGATGATGGAAGTTTATGAGGATAATAGAATCCGGGCTTATTCACTCTCTCCCTTCCTTTTCTCTTCTACTTCTTTTATAGAAAGGAAGTCTTTTGTTTATTTATTCGTTTCTCGATTGAGATAAGTGTTCCGCTTAACTTTCCGCTAAGTAAACTCACTTCGTTTTCTTCACCATCAAAATCCTCGCCCTCCTCCTCCTTCTCCAAATTGTTCCTCGTACCGTATTTTCCAACACACAGACTACAGACACACACGCAGTACTGCACAGACTGTACCATCTTCATCCCTATTTAAAGTGGATCTTCCACTGTCTTGTCGTTAGAACAGAAGGTTTTGAAATTTACTTGTACACTCCACTTGGTCTATTCATGGGACTAACTATGTAAACGGTTTTCAATATTTGATGAGTATTCTTCAGATGTGTGTGTCTGCGTGTGTGTGTGTGTGTTGGAAGGAGACAGCATGATGATGGACGGACTGTCGCCATCCCCATCCTTCCCGGCTCTTCCTCCTCCTCCTTTCCTTAAAGGAGAAAAGGCACAAAACGGAAGACATCCAAGAGTTTCAGACTCTTCCCTCGGATCTCTCCTCAGACATTATTATCCTGTCTACATAAGTACTTACCTTACATTTGTCTCCCTCCTCCTCCTTCTCCTCCCGTCTCCCTTGAACAAATATTATTTCGCACTCTTGAGTAACCTCCCATTTTTCAATTCAAGGACTTTTTCCGAATTTGTTGGCTATCCTCATTTAAATTAGTGGGCTAGACACTTATTTAGGAACTTAATTAGAGATCCAGGACGTGTCCTTCGAAATATACAATAATTGAAAAATAAAATCTCTCTCTTTCACTGTGGGCACTAGAAATTGTTATTTATATGCGAATTATGTGTATGAATGGATTCATAAGTTTCCAAGTCGAGAGTTGGAGTGCTCTTCACTTTCATCTTCACAGAGTTGTACATTAGTTAGTGGATGTTCATCGGCGGGGTGTGTGTAAAAGGGCAAATAATGATGAATGGTTGGTTGGAGGACCCTGAAAAGGGCACACACACATACACACAATGAGGATGAGGATGTTTATAAACGGAGGGAGGGAGGACAACTGGTGTACAAAAGTGGCCCTTCAACTTCAACCAAACCAAAATTGTCAATAAAAGCGTGTAAGAAAGGTTCTTATTGTAATGACGACCTATTCCATTTAAAATGTAGAATGTAATGCGTGTGTGTAGTACATATTGAGCATATACTTCTTTTCACTGATCCCTATCTTCTTTTAGAGCCATTTCAACATCAAAATTACCTCTCTTAACGATTTACTCCTGTATCTCTATCTCTCTCGTCCTAAATTTCCATGATGCTCCTTTTTAAATGTTTTTACTTTAGTTCATTCAAAACTTTTCCAAGGGATTGTCGGCTAGAAGTTCTAGCCTAGAACTCTCACACTCGACACTCTTGAGCATTGCAGTATGGGAAAACCTTGAGACTTTTGAGTGAGGAAATTTTGTTTCATTTGTTATAATTAAGGTGAATAAAACAAACGTACTCTACTCTACAAAAGTCTCTATAAATATATAAAGGTATCGTCAGTCTGTAGGAAAACTCAAGAGTTGAATTTAGAAATGAAGGATAGACAAAAGACTAAAGGAGGAAGAGAAAGACAGGGGAAGATGGGATTAAAAATAAAAGTTAAAATGAGAGAGAGAGAGAGGAGTAATAGAAATGTTCTTATTAAAAAGAAATTTGATATTGAGTTTCTTTTTATAATTTTGAACTAGTTTCAGATGTATAAATTTTGATTCACAGTGAAGAAGGGATGATGAGGATGAAGGTTGGAGGTCTATGTGAAAGTTTTGTATTGAAAAGAAGTTTTTTGGAGGAATTTCAATGGAGATGACGTCCAAAATGGGTTGGACAATGACTACAGCACACATTTGTACAGACAGAGAGAAAGACTGAGGAGAAGATATGAAAACAATGAGAAGGTGGTAGGAGGTGAGGATGAAGTCACTCATTCCAGACAGAATGAGAGAGAGGGAGAAAGTGTGGGGATGGTGGAGTACATATTCGCATGAGATTCCCAGGTGTTTTCCCTTCCCAGTATCCCTCACACAAACACAGTACAGTCGCAGTCATCTTTTTTTGACTAGACAGGGAGGTCTGATGAGGTTAAGGCTTTGTAAACTTTATTCTTTATCTCTGGAAAAGTTGGTTTTAATTTAAATCTTTGCAGAGTGGAGGAGAGGAGGAGGAAGACTAGTAAAAACACCAAGTGGTTTATAAAGCCTTTGATGAGCATCAGAACACTGTGTGTGTGTGTGTGTGTTTTAGTACACAGTGTGTACTCTCCTTTATTAGTGTCTCTGTTTTTGATGAAGCTTGAGCAGAGAACAAGGAAAATCTTAGTCTCTCTCATCTAAAATATAAGTTAAATGAAGTCTGCGTACAAAATTTTTTGCCTTTTTAGCTACGACGAAATGAGGAATAATTATGACTATAATACTCATATCCAATAAGTGCATAATGATAATGGAAACTTATGTAATATTGTCCTACCTTCATACTCGATACTGTCTATGTCTGTAACACACACACGTATAAGTATAAATTTCATTTTTTACTCTCATCATTCTGCATTGTTTCCTACACTTTTTAATACAGATACTCGCGAGTATGTGCGTCTGTGTGTGTATGTGTGTGTGTAGTTTTTCATTAAATTGGATGAATAGTTTTGTGAGCGTGTGTGTGAATTTTAGGTAAGGTAAGTTAGGGGAAGGGAGAGAGAGAGAGTGAAGCCATAGGCAGAGAGAGAGAGAGACGCACCAGGATTCGGTTGAGAGAGAAGAGTCGGGTATTGTTTCACTCGGTGGAGGATGCCATGTCTTTTACATTTCATTTTTGGTCCGTCAGCCAAGTTTCCCATCATTTTACGCACACAAGTGGAAAACTTCCATTCTCTCCCTTTTTCTCTATCTCTCCTGTACCTGGAGGAGGAGGAGTCGTTGCAAACGAGCCCACCGTGGCTCGCCCATCTTCTTCGTGTCTTCTCTCTCTATATATATGTGTATGTGCCTTAGCTCCCTGGTCTGGAAGAGTAATTATGTAACTATTCTTTTGTGGTGTAGGCTATGTTATGTATTCTCAAAAATATGATCTACAAAAACCCGAGCGTTGCACACAACTTCTACTGTAGGCTGTGCAATACATGGGAGGATGCACACACACACACATCGTTATCATAAAAATATTGATGTACAAAACTCCGGTCTTTGTAGGCTTTTCTGTTCTTTGTGTCTTCCTCAAACTCTACCCATTTCTCTCTCCCCTCCTCCTCTCTCTCTACGTCTATGTGTCTGTGTAGTGTGTGGTGATGGTGCTTGACAAGGCAAAAACCCATAATGTGTATACACACACATTGTACAGTCATGTTTCCATCAGCTTGAAAGTTGCAAAGGTTTCAGTTTCCATAAACATTGCATTTAGGAAGGAGCATCTCACAGTCATTGTGTGTGTACATATTAATGTGTATCGATTCAGTCCTCCTCCTCCTCTTGTCTGATGAACCCTTTTACCTTTGATTTCGAATCTCAAAGTTTGGGATTTCTTTGAGGAAATCCGGGCAACATGGACTAAGAGGAATTACCATGCAAATTTTGATGTAGGGAGGATTTTTAAGCAATGTGGATGTTTGTGTGCGGAGTACACTGAATTTAAAGTGATTTTATCCTCGTAGCTAAATAATTGAGTCATACGGAAGAGTGTAGTCGAGAGGGGAAAGGTATTGACAAAATATTTGGAAATTCCCATTCAAAATGTGAGTGACAGGTGGAGACTGGGAAAAAATAATAGTTCAAGAGAAAATGTGATCTTTATCAAAAGGTAAATCTAATCAGAAGCCCCACAATTTTTTTCCATAAATAAAAATCAAAAATTTTGAATTTTCAAAAAGTATGTTTAAAAAGGTTGTTAGGGGTCTAATTAGGCATCTCGAGTTGAGTCAGGCAACCTGAGGTCACTTGGACAGACAGGGCTGACCAAAACGGAAGTGAGGGGTCAAAAACTAATCCTTCGGCTA
>WJFB01003085.1:0-14825 GCA_009870185.1 Pygmarrhopalites habei
GGTATCCTGCTCATTTTGGTCAACTAGAATGTCTCAAATTAATTGCATCTCCAAGATTTACAGACAAAAGAATTGGCTACCTAGGTGCTATGCTGCTTCTTGGTGAGATCTGTGGTTTTTTGAAAACGCTTTGTGAATACATCACATACTAAATGATATGTAATTCCTTCTTCATTACTAGATGAACGCCAAGATACACATTTGTTAATTACAAACGTCCTCAAAAAGTAAGAAGACTCTACATAGTGTGTACATTCATACAATAAGTATATATTTGACTTATCCAAGGTGGGTGTTTTTTGGATACGTCGTAATTTTGTTTTTTAATAACCTTTACAGTGACTTGAATTCTAATGCCCAGTTTGTGGTTGGGCTGGCATTATGTACATTAGGGACTATCGTAAGTTCAATACAATTGATCAAGATATGATAAATTGCACGTACTCAAGTTGAGTAACGTATAAAATTGTTTTCTTGTATTATTATCTATATTATTATGTTTACGTTCAAGGCATCCGTCGAAATGTCTCGTGATTTAGCACCGGAAATTGAAAGACTGCTCAAGTCATCAAATGCTTATTTAAGAAAAAAAGCTGCTTTGTGTGCTTTCCGAATCGTGAGAAAAGTTCCAGAACTAATGGAAATGTTCCTACCGGTATGAATTTTTTTTTCTCATGTTTTCACAAGATCATGATGTTTTAAAGACATTCCACGATATAATTACTTTACTAAAATAATTTTAGGCATGCAGAACTTTAATAGCTGAGAAAAATCACGCAGTTCTCATTACAGGTAAAGGGAACCAAACATAGTAAATAGTTGAGTACTAAGCTGATAATTTGTTTTAAATTATAAAAACTGGGGTCTAATTCTTGGTATGAATTAATTGTAATATTTAACATTGTGAATTTTTTTTCTAATGTAGCTGTTACGCTTGTGACAGAAATGTGTGAACGATCTCCGGATACCTACAACTATTTCAAAAAAGTACAAACTTTTTTTTCATTCTTAGGTTACGGTATGCTTCGTACTTTTTATTTTTGGTAGTTTTTTATTTAAATCTAATTTCACAATGAATAAGGCATGTCTTTACATAATATGTATTTTGAAAATATTAGCTAGTACTTACCTACTAATACTTTTAGAGGCGAGAGGGATTCGCTTCATAATACATAGTTTATTACTCCGTATACATACTAGAGTATTACATAGCAATATAAACAAGTAATTAATTTTTCTGTCCGACGTTTTAATTTAATTACGTCATGATATAATGTTTAAGTCAATTAATTTATTTTTATTAGCGACAGTGTATTCATTTACTTACGTTGCTTCACTAAAAAATGTATTAAATTGCTTAAAACATTCCAAATCATTATATAGACAAGTTGTACGTGCATTAAAAATGAGTGATTCACACTATTCACAGTCTGCGCAGCAGACTACAAATGTTCTAGTCATGTATATACTAATTTGTTACAATGAAATTATCATGTAACATCGTTTCACACTCGTACCAGCAACAGTTTTAAACATTTGACACTAATTCTGTTATGTTATCATGTATGTTTGGTTATTTTGTGCTGTTCAATGCTTTCCTCCCCAAAGGATTTCGAGAATTGGGAGGTAAGCTGTCTGATGACCTTTGCGAACACGCTTTCTACTAGTTTGCGTAACCTTCTTGTTTATTCTTGTCAGCTTTGGTTTAATCGTTCACTTCACTATTGATGTAAATGATTGGGTTGACGGTTGTGTCGTACACAATACGGTAGATATGGTCAATTGCATGTTAGGTAATAATAAAATTGTCCTTCAAAATTTTTTTAGCTATTTTAATTGTAAAATATTTATGAATGTTTGGTGCTTTCATCAAGCGGAATGTCTATAAATGTGATTGATTGGATGTAGAATGTGACAAGTCTGAAATTTTAAAATTGATAAGTAAATACTCTTTTTTCAGATGATTCCAACGCTTGTGCGAACCATGAAAACATTGATTTTATCTGGATACTCTCCGGAACACGATGTGTCTGGTGTTAGTGATCCATTTCTTCAAGTAAAGTTGTTACGACTTCTTAGAGTATTGGGCAGAGGAGACCATGAAGCAGCAGAAGCCATGAATGATCTGTTGGCTCAGGCAAGATTTTACTTTTTAGAAAAAGTTAAATTACTTGTGGCCAATCAGCAACATGTACATATAATAAATTGTCTATCTTATTATTTTTATAGGTTGCGACAAATACGGAAACCAGTAAAAATGTAGGAAATGCTATTTTATACGAAACAGTACATGCCATCATGGATGTGCAATCAGAATCTGGTTTGAGAGTATTGGCTGTAAATATTTTGGGACGCTTTCTGCTCAATTCAGGTTTGAATTATATTTGTAATGTTATTTTTATGCAATAAATAATAAGTAATTTATTATAATTTTATATCAGTTATAGCAATAGTTATGTATATCATTCATATAGGTATGGAATATTAATACCAAGTTGTTGTATTTTAATTATTGTATTTTAGATAAAAACATTCGATATGTGGCACTCACTACTCTTCAAAAGACAGTTACAATTGACCAGAATGCTGTTCAAAGACATCGGTCTACAGTTTTAGATTGCTTAAAGGTTTGCACGTATTCAAAGTTGGCCATTTTAAAATTCTATCACCCTTTCACTGGTGTTTTTCTCTTTTTTACATTTCGTAGGATCCAGACGTTAGTATAAGACGAAGAGCTATGGAACTAAGCTTTCAATTAGTAGTTGAGTCAAATTTAGAAACTATGACTCGAGAGCTTTTAGCTTTTCTTAGTCGAAGTGAACCTGAGGTTAAGTCCGTTTGTGCGTCCAACTTGGTTTCTATAGCCGAAAGACACTCACCATCACCTTCGTGGCACTTTCACACTCTTTTTGAAATTCTTCAAGCAGTAAGTTAATAAATAGAAGTTAATTAAAAGTAGATATTCGCATGCGTTACGACTGTTTTAGGTACAATCAATATCTGACTCATGTTTGAAACAGTCAAATGTGTTTTTTCAAATTGTAGGCCGGTAATTATGTTCGAGATGATGTGGTGTCATCAACTCTTCAGCTAATTTCTGATTCACCAGCTATCCATTCTGAGGCTGTTGGTCTTCTTTGGGAAGCAGTTAAAAATTTAAAAAATGTCGAAGATTTCCAACCATTGGTTCAGGTTTGGAATTAATTCATTATCATCATTTTAAACCTCCTAATACAAATCCAACAACTTTTATAATTCTGCTAACATGCAAACATAGGTGTGTTGCTGGTGCGTTGGAGAGTATGGGGACTCTTTATTGGGATTGTCAGATGTTGTCATAGACGAAGTTTTAGAAAATTTCCAACAAACTTTGTGGTCACCTCATGTATCGGTAATCACTAGGCAGTATTCCATCATGGCCCTGGAGAAACTTTCAGCTCGGATACCAGAGACAACTGATCGTGTTCGGTAAGGACGTTACTGTGAAAATTTTACTTCAGAAGCTAAAGTATTTGAGTATATATGGGTTGCTATAAATGTATTTTTATTTCTAATAATACAGATCAATTGTGGCTGCCTTTGCTTCACATTTAAATGTAAGTCGATTTACGTCATGCAGGACAAAACATGATTATACGAGAATACATTGCAACATAAAAATTTATTACTAACGATTTTAAATGTCTTTTTCATGTGATTGTGTCCGAAGATTGACTTACAACAACGTGCAATAGAATTTGGAGCTTTATGTCGTTCATTCGACCACTTAAGGGCACCCGTATTAGAGAAAATGCCACCAATTCCTGTAGACAGAGACAATAAGCGCATTGTTTCCAACGGTGATTTAGATGTCAATGCAGACGAATCAGATTTAATTAGTGATCCAATTATGAGTAGTTCGGGTGATCATGGAAATAATGATTCTGTAAGTATCCATGTATTTTATCTCGGTAAATATTTCCTTTGAAAGTATGAATAAACAATTTGTATTAATTTGTCAATTTCAGAATGCTCTGTTAGACTTATTATGTGAAATAGAACCGGGGGACCAAGAATTAGTTGTTCAACCTTCAGTTACTAATGACTTGACCGATTTGAATTTTGACGGAAGTTTTGGTAGAGCTCAACCAAGTATGTTAGGTGGAAGTACAACGACGACAAATGATTTGTTCGACCTTTTTGGTGGAAGTGTGTTAGGCGAAATTTCATCTGTTGCTCCACCAGCAAGTACTATGCCTTTAGGGTCTACTATTCCTTCAATGCCTCTGTTTTCAAGTTACCCAACGTCCGCTGTGAATGGAGGGACTAACATTTCCGGACAGTCCGAACAAAACGAATTAATCCCCGGTCAATTTTTTCCTTCTTCATTTTTTGTTCTCAGCAAAGCGGAACAACTTTCACAGCTATGGCAAAGAGCAGAACAAGATGGGATTATGTCAGGTAAGAATTTATCAATGAGGCTATGTGAAAGTCTTCTGTCAACAGAAAATTTCTCAGAAAATATCCACGTCATTTTAATAAATCTGTAATTTCAAAACAGAGTACGGGAAAGCAGTTGTGGCATTTAGTGATGAGAATATATGGATAATATTCGTCCCAATTTTGGCCTATTCAACACAATCAAGTGTAGTAATGCAAGTTAGAACAGGAAATCGTTCAAATCAAAGTCAAGTTACTGATTTTATCTTCCAGGCTGCCGTCCCTAAGGTACTTATTTTGACGTAAATTTTATTAATCTAGAAACTAATTAAAATATAATTGGATTACCGTAATTTCATTTTTCATTTTATATGCAGCACATTTAATTTAATTTTGCATTATCTATTCTTGTACAGACCTTACAGTTAGCGTTAGACCCGCCATCAGCGACAACCATTGAACATGGAGCTGTTGTGACACAAAGGGTGACCATTGGAAATGCATCCAAGGTGCACTTTTATAATAAAAAAATGTTGCTAACTCTCTAGTCCTAGTATATAATTTGTCTTTTCGTGAAAACGTCATTTGTATTTTATTTCTTGATCACTGTTCACAGGCAACTCTGAAGATGCGTCTTAAAATAAGCTACACCATTGACGGGATGAGGTCACAGGAGAAAATTCAAGAAATTCATGATTTTCCTGCCGATTTTGGAGCCTCTTAGATTCACGATTTATTTAGTAATTATCCGTCCGTTATAAACCAAATTATTATTAGTACCCAATGCACTGACCCTTACGTTTCCTTGTAATAATTCTCCGACCTGTATACCTCGTTGTTACTATAAAAGTCGTAGGATAATTATTCAATACTTACGGTATGTATTGTTTGGAAAGTTCGTCTTGTTGTATATTATTATGCAAAATAGACACCGTCTAGTATTTTTGTTTATACGAAAGCAAAGTTATTGTCTGTTTAGTAATGTATATTTTCTAAATTTTTAGTTTCGTGTTGATTTAATAAATTGTCTCATTTCTCATGTGTCCCTAGAAGCGTTGTAGTTTCTTGTGTGATTCATGTTCTTCTCATTAATACAGCCAATGCCAGCCTCGTCATAATGTACATGATAACTCTACTCAATTATTTTATTATCATATAAACTGTACATATGTAGAAGAGTTACAGAAAAATGCCAGAAATTTTAGCTGTCGTGATAACAGTCAAATGTATAATAACAAATAATGGGTTTCTAACAAAATAATCATTTGCATCCATTCATACGAACAAGTCTTGTACTCCCAATGAAATCAGCAAATCATATCATCAGAAAATTGTGACAAGTTACTCAGAATGCCGGCAAGTATACTTGTAAGTTACAAGTTGTAAGTAAATACTTTTGGGAATTTTCCCATCTCAGTGAGATGGGTATTTAAGTACATACTTCACTTAGAGTCTCTCTCTAGCCTTTCTTGTATTCCGGAGGGATTCTGTCGAGAACATGTGAAGAACCAGAATATGATCCATGTACTAATTTTTTAAAACTGTATTTACTTATTTATTTTCAAAACAGTCGACGTAATTCCATTTTTCAAAAGTTAGATAATCTTTTGAGTAAATGAGGAAATTTAGTTTTCTCTTCGTTGCCTATCAATGAAAGACCAAGGGAAGACCTGAAGAGGATGACGGGGAAAATTGAAGGTCTTTATCTTCAGATTTACTCTACCATAATGGTTTTATCACCTTCAAAAATTGTAACGAAATTTATTGGTATAAGTAAGTACACTTGGCTTCCTAGCAATGATTTCAATATTTATTGGTGTCAAATTGTTGGAAATAATGTCCTGAGTCTAACTAAAGTGGTTTCAGACCCCGTTCGCCAATGTACCCGCCTCGGTGAGTCCCGATACGATTTATTTTCCAATTCGGATATGTACAAAAAGTTGACTCAGAGTCAACTAGTGCTAAACTCGTTAACAATAATTAATTGAACTCACTCCAATCGCTTATTTTTCAATAATCATAAATTTCAATAATCAGACAAAGAATAACTGTAATCAGCATTTAATCTTTTCCTAGTAGTTCTTTTGATTTTGCTTGCGTCAGTGATTCTGCCTCTTGAATGTAATCTGCGGCTAGCTTCATGATTTGTTGTTGCACGCTGTAAAGTAAGTCTTCTGAAACACCTTCCTTCTGGTTTCGACAACTTTTAATGAAGCGATTTTGCAAAGTCTGATAGGCAGCCTTATACTTGCTATTTAAGGTTTTGGCGTTTCTTGCAAGATTTTCACGATGCTCTCTTGTCACTCTAAAAATTTACAAGTAATTTAAGTAATTAATTATAAGTCAACTAGAGTATTTGTAGTCTGCTTCGCAGACTATGAATCAGTTTTCTAATGGATGTACACCTTTGTCAATATAATAATTTTGAGGGTTTTAAGCAAGTTAATACAACATTTTCCCTGTGCATGTAAAAAAATTATGAATCCTCAATTCAAACCAAGACCACTAAGGTCTCGCGAGTGCACCTGTCTTAATTGCCCCAAAGAAGTTCCTATTAATCTGGAGAGTATGTAGTAGGAACATTGTAATACTCACTTTGGCAACGGCACGTAAATGGTTGTTCCATCTTGCTGGGGATTCAGGTTCATGCCTACAAACCAAAAGATTATTGAATCCTTACTATGATTGTCAAACAAAAATTATTTAGTAATTTTATCATAATATGTGACATTAGAATACCGGAATTTTGAAGGGCTGTCAAAACAGGTTGTAAAGCGTCTGGTAGTGATGACAAATTTAATACAGCTAGCTGAGGATTTTTTCTCCCAATCTGAGCCAATTCTTCCAGAGGGTATACGTCACCTTCAAATTGAACACTTAAGGTTTCAAGTGCTCCTACAAATCATATCAAACAATCCTTTTCACTGAGAATCCTCATTTAGATTTGTTCCTAGCTTTAGCAAAGGTAATATTTTATCATTTCTCACCTGAACTATTACGAATACTTAGTTGCTTCGTGAAATCCTCTTTCAACTGAGCACTAAGTTCTTCCAGCTGAGCTTTGTATGACTCCACGTCAATCAACTCGGCCATTTGTTCTTCATTGACCTTGATATTAGTTTTCTTGTTACCCTGAGTACGATCTCGGCCCTTTACATAAAATCGCCGAGATTCCTCATGGTCACTGCTCACCAGTCGACTCAAACTCTGATTAAACACACTGTTCAACTTGGATTTGAAACTTTTGGCAGTCGTTGAGAAGGAAACTGATTTTGATTGAAACAGTTGTGCTTTACCACTGAACAACGGAAAATTGCTCGCTTTCACTATAGAAGATGGAGTTGTCACTGGCGTACACGTACTAAATGACTTAGTCGATAATGTCTGTTGTTGTTTAGCACAACGGCGATGAGCTACGACAGCAGCTATGATTGGCATTGTAGTATTATTCTCATTCACAAATAAAGTAGGGAAGCTGGTGGGAAGACAATTCGTATGGAACAGGGTCACTCGAGCAAGCATAGTGTTGACTCTTGTAACAGTGGTTTATTATTATGATAAACTCTTGTTGTTGAATTGAAGTTGGTTTTAGTAGTAGTAAGTACGTCGTCTGCCTGTCCTTAGTCTTTCTTCTCCACAACCAGAAGAACCTAAAATAAACCAAAATATTATCACTTTTCCATATCTACTCGTTTAAATAATATCAACTTGTAAGTTGTGTTTATTTATGTCTAGACCTTGTCAAGGTGGTATTGATGTGTGTAGGACACACACTGTGTCACACACATCAATACCACCTTCTTCAAATCTGAGACAAGTCGTGCAAATCCACTTTTCTATACAGAAAGTCAATGTGCATAACAATCCAAATGACAGTACCCAAAAGTGGTGGAAGTCACAATCAAATGAGCCACTTATTATTTGTTTTAGAAAAAATTAGAAGCATCCCTGATTTAAACGACGGAGGAGGGAAACCCCCACATTCACGAAGTAACTAAGGTGGCAATAGAGAAGGTAAAAAAATGTCTAGGAAATTGGCAGTGGCATAGAATAAATGCAAAAGAAGAAATTATTATTCACACGATTCATGATATCCGGCAAAATTTGAGGCGCCCACTTGCACCGGCCTGTATGTGTTTGTCTGAGGTTTCATGTTGCATCTTCGAGATTTCTGCGGGGGTTCTCCTTCCCATGTACCTGTCACCTTTTGACAGCTGGATCCTTTCAGTGCGGACTAACACTGGTTTATTACCATTTCTCGAGTATGGTTTCACAGATTTTGTCGTACCAAACAACAAGTATCCTTGGGCATACGTGCTCTTTTCAGTTTCACGGAAACTAGCCGGTAGACTGTCGTACAGATCCTATATAATGGAGAGTAATCCAATGAAATAATGTGTGGATGCATTTACAATTCCTATCGGACCTACCCCAAGTTCAACCTTTAGCAATCAGAAACTCATTCGACCTTATTAATTCTCCTCTTTTTCCTATTTGCAACTCATACCCACTTTGTACACATTAAATACACCAAGATCCGCCATACAAATAAATCCTCTAATTCATAAAAATTGAAATTGAAAACACCATGGATAGGTACTGTACAGTATGTATCTACATAGACAAAATGACCCGACTTTGTAAAAGACTGATCCAAAGAGTACTTAACAATATTAAGTACTCTTTGGACTGATCGTGATCCCCCCTTCAATATACGTAAGTATGTCCTTCATGTCTACTGTAGTGCCTACATACTTACCTACAATCATATGATGATGGTTCAAATTAAATTTTTTGTCTTCTATAAGTAATAGGCCGTACAACGGGCAACAGCACATTCTAGAAGAATTCGAAAAAAGGAAACCTTGAAGATGATCTTGGATGCATCCTTGAACCGTGTGGCAATGTCGTCCTTTTCTTCCTTCGTCAACTGAATATCTTTTAATTCTATGATAGTTTCTGACTTCGAACTGTCTTCTTTGAAATAAGGTCGTACTCTGAATTTAAACATACCTCAAAAAATAAGGGAAATTCCCCATCTTCCTATGTATGTACTACATCTAAAAAAATCCTTCCGTGTTGTAACGCCGAATAATGCTTGTTCTCCTAGCTAGACCCCTTCACGTGTAAACACCAAATTAATTAAATAACACTAATAGCATTTAGCTCTGTACATTTCCAGTCAACTATAAATACAAACCTCCACAAATTGTATCCTACAATTCATGCATATTTTGGAATCAAATAAAATAATCAAAAAATGTCTCTAATTTTGAAATGTTTCCTACACAAGATGTATAAAGTTGAATATTGGAGCTTGCTGCTTGAGTGGTACGTCGTTACCATGGTTCCGTCCGTCATCTGTAATAAGTGCACACATACCGAAACGAGAGTCAACCACCATTGGTACTCTCTTACTTGAAGGAAGAATCAAGTCCGACAAAATGAAATAGGCATAGAAGCAGGGAAAAAATGTTTTTTTTGTCCCTGGCGCTAGACTGGTCCCTTCGTAGTCTCTCTCTCTTCTTTCACTTTAGTTTTTCTACTGAACCTTCCTCTACTTTCTACTGAACCTGCCACTACTTTGTATGCATAATAGGCTATGCCTTTAAATCTTTTGGCTTTTTGGAATGTTCAAGTGGAGTCATACCGTGTATTTATAAGTAAAATATGTGTAGTAAGTATGTATACAATATTTGCTCCATACAGATTTGAGTGTGTGTTAGTATACAGAGTTTGTATACATTACATTTTCAGTTAGGAGTCTACAACGACATGGACTTTAAGGGAGAGAGATTCCACACACTTTTTACACAGCAAGTGAATAGAGAGAGGGATATGCACCAAACATAAGCCCTTCCATATTTATCTAATATTTTACCAGCACACACAACTACCCATCCCATGATCGCACATGAGAGGACGAAATAACATGCATGGTATGGTAACCTTATATAAAATAATGCATTTCCCTGCACACAGACTCAAGTCTTTCAGCCTGCAAAGTGAGTAAGCAGGACGAAATAACTGAGTGGGGAACTTTAAGTACCACCACATCAACATGGTCGAATAATATATTGAGGGAGATTGAATCAAAAGAAGCCCAGCCCAGTTTTCTTTAACCAAGGCCCAACTTTTTTTTGCTTTCCTTCCTCCTTCCTCCCTCCCTTTTCCCTTGCTGCTTGCTCCATGATGATTGTCGACTTGACGCAACCAGAAGATTCTTCTTCTTAATAATAATAAAACAGTACACAGCCTAACCTACCCTTACTACGCTCACTTTTTACTCCAGTCTTGTGCACTCCTCGGCCTTTGTCATCTTATCTTTAAGGGTGGTTTTTCTTCTTCTCCTTACTCCTTGTGTGTATAGCCATCATCCAGTTCCAACCTGAGCCATCCTGACTCACTAGGTTATTCACATTCTACCTTCTTCTTCTCTCTCTCGCTCTAAAACGGATCACCAACAATAACCCCTCCCCACATACACATTATTATACGTGTGTGTGCCCTTCAAACCTTACCTAACATGTTTTAGTAGGATTTCAGTCAGACTTTTTTACCTCATCCTCGTATACATTGTATTCTCGTTGACCCCCTCCCTCCCCCAAATATACACATTGGACAAGCTGTGAACAAAATCAGGAAAAAAGAAACCAAACTGAAAAACCTAATCTTTCTTCTTCTTGGAGAGAAAAGAAATGGAGAACATTTTGTGCAGTTTTTCCTACTATTCATAATAGCAACATTATAATCAAAGAAAACTCAATTATGTGAACCCGAAAAGTACGTGTGTCAAACGATATTAGTTGTGATAAATACAATAATTCCCCTTGTCCTGCCACCACCATAACTTGTTGTGTGTCTATAATGTAATATCGGTGTTTGTGAGTCCTTGACTGTTTCAACAACTACGACACCGTGCTGCACCCAATGTTATTTTAATTCTAAAAAGATCGGTCTCTTCAAGTGACTCTCTTGAGAAAAGAACACATTCCACATAAAATCCAACGATTTTTCAATACTGTCGTATACATGGAACCCATGAATGCTTCAAGTAGTAATAAGAACCAAGACATCTTTGAAGAAATAAAACTAAAGCTGGACTCTACGTTGATAAGTCCTATTTGTTTACACTTGACAGTGAACGACGTGTCACAATGTTCAAATATTTATAATTTTTTCATGTGTGGACGTTTGAGCAAAGGAGAGAGATGATTAGCCGTGATCCGGTGTGATAATTACTAACAATCTTACTAATAGTACTCTTGTGGATGTGTAGCATAAATAAGAATAAAAGGTCATTGAAAATGGTACTGAATGTGAAAACGAAAAAAATGGAATAATCATTCCATTTTCATCAGTCTCTTTAAAGAGACTTTGAGAATATACACCACGGGGCGGCTTGTTGTCATTCATTTGACGTGAAATCGTGTGCAATCCTGACAAAAAATTTTTTTTTAAAATCAATGACCTAATTCACTCACAGCTACCCCCTGTAGAAAAGTAAGAGGAGAGGATCAAAGTTCAGATCCAGGAAGTTGAATGACACACTCAACTATGCGAATAATACTTTTCTCTGGGTCATCACAACAATTGAAATTTGTAAAAAATTCAAATCACACCTCAACCACATCATCTGAACCTCCTTTCCCCTGGACACCAATCATTGTATTGACCGAATGAAAAATAATCCATGTAAGTGGTACAATCATTATTTTTAAACGTGACAAATCAGATGCGTGTCCGTTGGACACACACACACAAACTAATGTACTGAAACAATTATCAACAAACCCGACCGCGTGTGTGTAATGTCTAAATATTAATCAACCGGGAGATGAAACTATAGAGTCAATAGTTATTAAGAACGTAAGAGAGAAAATGCACAAGTCTCGTGGGTCAACTGACTAACCATATATATATACATAATCAATGTCATCGTCATGTGTGTGTGTGTGGGTACAAAACGACAAGGACACAACAAACTCGTGCTCAAAATCAAGAGTTCACCACTCGCCTCTTCGTCATCAGTTTTAGTACCTTGGATGTGTGAACAGTGAATCACTGACTACAGTATAGAGTCCAAAGGGAAATAGGAAAGGATTGACTCAGAGACAGTCACTATTTAACTATTTTGACACAGTCACAGTCCTAGATTTTTAGCTGTAGATTTCAAAAGTATGTACTTGAGAAAAAATTGTCTTGAACCTAATTTCCCGGCAAGTCTCTCTCTGAGTAAGTCTCTCCCCTTATCTCCCCCTTATGTCTTTGGTGTTGACAAACAAAGCCAGCCAAGAGTACATATATTTTCAATTTATATATTACATGCATACACGCTTATACAACTCTATCAAAGAAGCTTATCTCCTCAAAAAATGTGGATATATAAATATATACAGTCATAGCAAGAGGTGATGGCTCTGTCACAGAATCTTTAGAGACAGAGAGAAAACGAAAATAAAAACATTTGAGAAATGTCGTGGATTACTAATTGATAATGGCTCCTCTTTTTGTGTATCTAGCGGTAGTTTCCCGTTTACAACCAGTAGAAGGTCACATCCAAATACACCCAAAGTCGAGGACATCAACAGTGCAAATAGATAAGATAGGAGAGGATGAAGACTGGGGACGTAGGAAGGAGACAAAATTGAAAGAGGAAATCTTTGATTGTTCAACCTCGGAAAAGAACAAGTGGTGGAATAATAATAATAATACTACACGGACTTGGTCACCTGCTGCAGGACCCCTTGGCAACAACCATAGGAGTTGGGAAGAGGAGGAACAGGAACAAGAGGGGGAAGAATCCACGACTAGTACAACAATAATAAGTGTGGGAGGGAATCCCAGTTCAAGACGAATTTTCACAGCCGAGTTCAAGAAGAGTGTGGTGGACGCTTTTACTTTCGACCCAGAGTGCATTGGTAATCAGCGAGCGACCGCTCGCAAGTTTCAAATCCATCGGAGACAAGTTCAAAAATGGATTCAACAACAAAGATCTTTCCTCCATTCACCCCCACCCATCAAGGTACTAAAATAATCAACGCACACACACATCCATCCATGTTACTTGCTTACTTTTAGAGGCTCACTTTGTGTGTGATGTGGAGACCCTCGTTCGTACACATTTACAAGTCATTCAGATGCAACAGCAGGCCTCGCTCTCTCTCTCTCTGACTCTCCCACTTTTTTATTTTTCTATTCGTTATGTATAGGGTTGCAAGGTAGAACAACGAAATAATGGAACGTCTCTCAATTTTTATATGTAATACCGCGTGCATATATTCACACTTCACACACACAGTCTCCCTGCCCTGACTACTGCTTGCTGACTGGCTATTGCGTTTTCTAAATTGTATTAAGTCAATCATGTTGTATGGGGAAATTGCTACGTGTACACACAAAGAAAGAGTAGTAGCAACAGCAGGGATACAGAATACCTGTGTGTGTGTCTTGAAAGAGAGGAATGAGGAAAATCGTAAAACAATAAGCATTAGGGTAGGGTAAGGGCACCAACTATCCTATGATCATATGATATACCTACTTTGTGAGATGGTGTGTGCATTACTATTACATATACTACGTTGTAGTTTTGGAAATATACAAACAGAACCACCACGATATACATATATCCTCTCTCCTCCTCCTGTTTATGGTCATAATGTTGAAGGCAAGCCTACAGGGAAACATTTTGCTCGAGGGCCTATGTAAGGCTTCAAAATGAAACCCTTCAACATCCCACCACAAGTTTTTAACTCGCAGTTCTTTTCAACGTCCTCCTCGTCATCTTCCATACTATTCACTTTTCACATAGCAGCTTTCAAGTCTGTTTGTCTTGCAAAACATAGTTTCCTGGACAGTTTTCCAACTGCCATGACTCATTTCCTTAAAGTACTTAGTAGTTGACAGTCCAGTCGTACACAAAGTTTATCAAAGTAGTATTTATTATTAACGGCTCTCCAATACTTGTCATCCACACACACGTCCTCATACACTAGTCTCATGTTCACACACACACAAGAAATCGTGAATATTCCTGGAATACCGTAGAAATTATACTGTGATCTCATACTGTCTGTTCTGTCTACGTTTGTGTGTATCCTTTTTTGTCGTGACAATAGTTCCCAAACTCACATACATGGTGTACCAACACAAGGTAAATTGTCCACCTCAAATTGTACCCCCCCCCCCATAGTAAGTAGGTTATTAACTACTCTGTATTATAGATTAGTTAGACTTTTTCGAAAATCTTGCCGCATCGTAACATGGCATATATCATTTTGAAGCTCTTGACCTGGTCATTTTGAATCTGTGCTCGCCTCACGAGAAATCGCGAGGGTCAGGGTTCAAAAAGGTCAAAATAAACAAATTTTTTTGTAACGACTATGACAACGAAAACTATTGGACCT